>BCFW01000006.1:76298-184801 GCA_001599015.1 Apiotrichum domesticum | reverse complement strand
GCCGCAGCCTGAGCCCAAGCCTGAGCCCAAGCCCCCCCCCCCCCCCCCCCCCCCCCCCCCCTTCTTCGACGTTTATTTCTTCTACTTCCATAGCTCCTCCCCATCTTCTTCATCTTTACCCCCCTTCCTCCTCCTTCTGCTCATTCACGCAGCATTCCTGCTCCATCTTGCTTGTTGATTCCACCCTCACGACGATCATGCACACGGACAAGATCTAAAGCCGAATAATCTACCGATCTGTCAACATCCTGCCCATCTCATCATCCTGGGATCGGATCAACAACAACGCACAAGCATTTTTGACCACACCGTCTATATAGCTTTCCGGGCCGGCTCCTCCCCACCAACAACAACCACACCTCTGCCCGGCGCATACATACATCACTGCTGGTTGCCTTGACCTATTCATTCCCGTCCACATACACCCACCTTCCCATTCCGCTCGACGCCTTTACTGCATTTGACATATTCGCACCATGTCCGACGACAAGATCGAGGACATTGCCCCTCCATTCCATGGCTTTATCGCCACCACATACGATGCCCTCCTAGTTTTTGAAGCGGCACGCCGCGGTATGATCCCCCGTGTCACTCGCCGTCTCAATGACACTGAGCGTAACATGGTCCAATCCGGCTCGGTATTTGTCTACGACGAACAGGAGAGTGGTATCAAGCGCTGGACCGACGGCCACTCTTGGTCCCCATCCCGTATCTTGGCAAACTTCCTTGTATGTTCTCCAGCACGGTACTTTTGCGACTCTGTCGTGCTGATTGTGTACAGGTATATCGCGAAACCATTAAGCCTGCGGACAACAAGGAAGGCAAGGACGGTTCAGACAACACGTCCATCAAGAAGGAGCTTACTCCTACGCGTCCCACGACGCGTGATGGACGTCCTATGACTGCCGGCTCGTCTCCTGGCAATGCCTCGCCTGCGGGAGAGATGAACCCCGCTTACGCTGAGTCGTCACGAATGGCTCTTGAGGCTGCTGTTCACCCCCTCGCCCACGGCCAGATGCGTCCGCGGACTGCAGCGGAGGCCGGCGGTTGCCGTTTGGAAAACGGCATTTACATTGACCGTCACCTGGAGCGCAAGCTGGTTGGCTCTCTGACCAACAGCTACCTCTTCCAGCCTGGTGGCTTGGTCAAGAAGGTTAGTGGCTGATGGTCATCTATCTCGTAGGCCCTGGAGCTGACCGTTACATAGACGATGACCCTGACAATCTCGGGATTCCAACAGCACGTCGTCTCGTACTACACGCTCGAAGACGCCGTTGCCGGACGGCTCAGGCGCCCTTCCACCATCCCAGAGTTTGCAGCTCTCGAAATCTCGCCAGAGTACCTCAACGTCGCCAACTTCCGCTATCCCCCGTCTATAGACATTGGTACCGATGGCATTCCCCGCTACCATGGCGAGCCCGACGACTCGCCCATGTCCCCTCCTCGTGGCATCCCTCAGTATGGTTCTGAGCTGTACGACACCTACGGCAACGCCCCACCACTCGATGTGCATCACCAGCCCCGCCTGCGTGCAGTAACCGTTCATAACATTGGCGGTGCCAGCTTCTCCTCCCCGACCTACAGCATCCACCCCGGCTCCGCCAACTACTACGAGCCGCAGCGTCTACACGGTAACGTTCCCATTCCTCGTCAACCTCAATCTGCAGGACCTACTCGACCACTTACTGGGGGTAACTCTCGGCGGTACGACCCTTACCCCAGCCATCGTACACAGCTCCCATCCCCTGCCGCCGAAGGTGGCCATCACCGTCGCCTCTCGCAGCCGACGACGGACCCTAGCTACTACCCCGCCAGCGACTACAACTACCAACCTCCTTCGACTGCGCCTGGTGCGATTCCATACTACAACAGCTCGACGCAGCCTTCCTCTCAGCAGCCGCCCATGGCGTCACCTATTGTCTCGCCGACCTACTCGTCTAATCCATATGGTACCTGGCATCCGCCAGCCCCGGCTCTCCGCATGCTCCCCTCCGCTCGCCCCGACTTTGACAATGCCCCTTCATCCTCAGGATCGCTCGAAAGCGCCCCTGGCTCCGGACCTGTCATGCCATCTGACTGGGCTGCTGGCCTCCCTGCCGCCAACGCTGCCCCTCCCGTTTGGGATAACCATCCCCCCCAGATGTCTCAGCAACCCTATGCGGTTCAGCAAGGGTCTGAGGGTTGGCAAGCGAGCCTCGCATAGATGCTGAGTCTTCATGCTTGCTTGTCACCACATGGACCTCGGTCCCATTCACGTTGGCGGCCGTGCCCCGGCCGCAGGACGGCCGGAGACGTTGAGCCCACGCGTCTCACGCGTCTTGAAGAACGCGTCGAGGACCGCGTTCAACCGCCCAATTTACGAACATTCCATCTGCACACACCCAGCTTGTGTGCATCGATGAGTGTATGCCTCTCTCGACCCTCGCTCCCTATCTACGCCTCACTCTCTCTACGCATCCGGCCTTCTGTGCCGTCAAGAACACTAGTTTGGGTATGTTTTTATGACACCACGACACGATAAACTCGCTGCCACCGCCGGTCAGTGCGCGCCTTTCATACTCTTAGGCATCATCGCGCTCGGTCCGCGAGGCAACTGTCACAACCCTGGGTTGGCTACGAGTAACCACACTCTTCCGTAAGGTTGTGTCACGAGTACTAGTCTTTTTTTTTTGCCTTATGATGATATTCACGTTCATAATGATCTGCAGGCTGCTTGCTGCATACCTAACAATTACATACGGTTACATACATTCTCACCTACGACATAACGACCCACTGTCAGATCAGGGCTTTTGAGGGTACACGGTTGATGGAAGCAATGTCTGTTCCAAGCAGGTGGCCATGCCTCCCACACCCCACAGGTACTTGCCAGGCACTGTACCCGAGACTGAACGGAGGCACCCGGCCGGCCATGCATCTGCACCACCGTTGCACGACTGTTTGATTGCCAGCATCACGACGATACAGACCGTACGGCTAAGGCTCAGCGTTTTTCGGTAGGTCGTCCGATATCATCAATCTCGGGGAGCATACAAAGAGAACAGAGCTTGAAAAGGCGCCACTACGGCCGCCGCCGACGTAGATGGCGTATACCAAGGGCCAAACCTCGTCCGTAGCGCCATCTGATTTGCGTATGATTTTGCATCTGCAGCGTATCTTATTTGCATGGATCGCATGGATATATATTGGCTGTCGTCTCGGGTGTATAACTCATGCGAGCAAAACTCATTAAAACGGACGACTTAGGCGCCCACAAGAGCATATACGACTCCCGACGTCCGAAGGGTCTGAAGCACCCCTTCCCCCACCAGCCATGGCGCTGTTTAGTGGCGCACAGTGATAGACTGGGGTTGAGAGAGGGAAGAGATATCAAACACCCAACTGCATTGCGCATTCATTGCGGCGCCAGGGTGTCTCTTGTCGGCAGACTCGGCAGAGTGGCTCCGTGCAGCCTCCGCACAGCACCACTTTCCTGCAGGTACAGTACTATAGGTGCTCATTTGTTTGTTTTATTGTAATTATTTATTCATTTCATTATTTTGTTTTCTTGTTCCTAGTCTCCGTGGCAGTTCCTGTCGAGTGATGTGCCTGAGTCCTCGATCCTCTCAACTGACTCAGGCCCTTATCCTCGTCCACGTATGGCTACGTACGCTCTGCGCGCTCTGCGTACATCTTTTGTGACGAGATGCGTGCAAGCCATCACCAGTAGAGTTGGCAAAAGTGTCCGAGGCAGACAAAAAGCCAGCGGCACACGTGAGACAGAAGGAGAAGAGGACGAGCTAGTGGGGTGAAGGGGGAGAGAGAGAAAAGAGGGGCTTTGGGAGAAGACGAAAAGAAACAGCTGCTGCGACGGTTGTGTACGATAACTTGGAGGGGTCCGAGGAGTTTCTAGGTTTCACAACTTTCGGAGGCCGGCAGTCCTGGCACAGAAGGCCATGTTGTCCTCTTCGATTACGTTGAGATGCCTTGATGCCCGACCTACCGAACCTTGAGGGGGCACGCCGTGGCACACGCCGTGGCTCGGCAGATCAACATGCCAGCATCCCCCCTCGTTCCCTCAGGCATGTGTGCACGACGACCTAGAATCGACTGGGAAGCCTGGGATCTTTGGGATACATACAGCAACCCTGCACCGAATCTGGATGAAATCACAGCATCAATTAAACCACTTGACTCGAATTGGTTCTGGCCTGTGCCTGAAGACCCCTCGGCCCTCGGTTCACCAGGCATCTCAACCGCTCCTCACATGGGCCGATGGCCATCTGTACCTCTCTGTCAACATGACTATTGATTGATGCCTGACGCCTGATGCCCTGCAGTAAGGCTAGGGCGGCAGTAAAAAGCACAAGTCACACCCGTCCTGGCGCCCAACTACTACTAGTAGTAGGTGGTAACGATCGTCGTCGGCTGTCGTCATCGACAACACCCACTATGTGATTGATGTGCGTGCACGACGGACGCAGTGAGGCAGACGCACGATGCACGTTAAGGGGTGCCGCATGCCGAGTGTGAAAGGCGATCGAGACAGCCAAACTCTCTCTGCAGATATGCAAACCATCAGCGTTCCGGAACGTGTCCCAACGGGTGTGTCTCGCAGAAATACCCACAGACATCAAGCATCACAGTAAAAGCTACCAGCCGCGCTGGGACAGAGCCAATACTTTCCGCATCCCCTGGTGGTTGGGGACGGCGCGACCCCGCGACGGGTCCAATTCGCAGGTATCAATGAGCTCAGCTTCCGTTCCCCTGGTGACCCCCCTTATGTGTTAGCAGGGCAGCCCCGACCCCGACCTGGATCGCAGACCTCGGCCTCCAGGTCGCCCCTGGGCCTAGCTTCCCCTGTTCTCCCATGTCTCCCATATTGCCCGAGCTCTCCCATATCCCCCATCGTCCGCCCCTTTCGGCCTACCTGGCCTGCCCTTGCCGTGTGTTGCGTACAGAGATTGTCATCCATTGTTATGATTACACCACCTGTCACGCTTCATTGCTCAGGTGGACACCGCATCACGTCCCCGCACCGACAGTCGCCCCAAAGGCCCTGATTAAGCCCCCGGCTGGCCGGGCCGTACGAGAGCAAGCTCAAGACTTGCTTTCTCGAGTTAGATTGTAAATATGCTACGATCTAGCGATATTACGACATTACGCTGGCCGTATCGTGTTTTCCTTTAGTTGCTTTTCCGTTTTGCCTTATTCTCCTAGCGGGTGCGGATGTGTGGGAGGACGCCGACGAGCTGGTAGCTGCTGGATACTCGCTGCTAGCTAATAGCAATTCCCTGTACACACACCATGTGCAAGGAAACGCGTAAAGGATAAACCAAGTCCCGACCATGCGGTTACTGTCCCAGCACAAGCAATGGGAAGTGAAAAGGTGTCATGGCGCTAAAGTTTACGAGTCGGCAGCAACAACCTAACATGGTTCCTGGCGGTCGGCAGCTCGGCAGTTAGATGGTTGGGTGTTTACTGTTACTGTACAGTCAACCTTGGCGTCATGTGTACAGATCACCACCTCCACGTGTTTTGAGACTGAGGTTAGCGCGCTGAAGCATTAACGCACTAACCGCATTAGCGCATCCGTCAAAACATGGTTATGTTATGTATCAGAGTGGTAAGCAGCGATTGCAGAATCGGCGGCCCCTTGCCGTCGTCGTGTTTGATCGGCATACCGATAGAATACTGTCACGATGCCGGCGTGCATTCAGTATCATGATCAACTGGCCGCCCCTGCTGTTGGGTGGCCTCTACTGTAGGTCGCGCAAAGCGTCTATTGCTGTTGAATGGATGACATACGGCCCTCGCTCTACCACATGCACTACGTTTACCTCACAGTGCGGGCTAACTGTGCGCTTCCTGGATAGCCTTGATCATCTTTCCACCAATCTTGCCTGCCTCTTCAAAGCGGGGTGCGAAAAAGTCTGGAGCAAAAGCGTTGCAGGCGAGCGGGCGTGACACAGAAAAGTTCGGGATCATGGTGCAGCAATCGGAATCGAAATCAGAGGGGTTAGGCACGCAATGTCAGCTCAGGCTCCAACGATGTATGAAAGCGGCAACTAAGCTCAGGCCCCACTAGGTCCGCTGGGCGTCGTCAAGGGCAGATCACACAGTCACTAGCGCTGTGCCTGTCGGTGCCGGCCGTGCGGACGTTGATCAGACCACCGTCACCACCTCGCCCAGCTAACAGTGATAGTGGACAGGGACGTATCGCGTGAGACCGGTAACAGGGGCCATGGAGCTCGGGGTGCCTGCACCAGTCCATGTATCCAGGCCATCAAAACATGGATACCTCCGTAGTCGTTATTGGTAGCCAATACCACCGATGTGGTGTTACTGGCAACGGCGCGAATAGTCATGGTAACGACAGCGGGGTTTACTGGAACGACAAACATGACACAACATCGGATCAAGTGGCCATAACGCTTTTACGACACACTGGGGACTGGAACATGTCGCCGAGGGCGACAGAATGATAGTTCCTGGTTGATAGTTCCTGGAAGACCAGGCGCCTGGGTTACAGCAGCTGTCCAAAACAGGACTGCCCCTGCGACATTCCAGAAGAAGAAATGCCATGGCAACAACATCGCCCAACTAGCACACGAACAACTTCAAGCTCGACCGACTCACTAGCTGTTTCCATAAATCGTCGCTCGTAGAGGTCGAAGTTACCAAAGCTAACGCACTCGCCCCACCCGCGGGCGGCTGTGACAAACTCCAGATCGTCGGAACGAAAGACACGGTCAGACAGGGACGCGTTGATAGCGCTCTCTAGGCGAGCCCTTGACCGGAACAAGTATTCGGCCACACCTGTGACAGTCAGCGTGTAGTCAGTCTCTTTTGCGAGGCACTAACCAATCCACAGCATGAAGACAGGGGTTCCGGCCACCTCGAGATGTCTAAATGGATGAATATCGAGGTGGGCCCAGCAGTCAACCATGGCCAGCAGCGAGAGGTGGGAGTTGGGCTGGTCCTTTGCCGGCGAGTCGGGGGCGACGCCAAGGGAGAACTGGTTCAAAATATCCTCCGACAGCAGAATCGGGCGACGGCCGCCATCCTCGTCTCCGTCGGCATCCTGCTCCGGACCCCAGCCAAACACGGCTGCACGCGCGGCCCACACTCGCCGTTCAAGCTCCTCCCGGTGTCCACCGATCATCAGCTTGTAAAGCTCAGTCGCGCTTTTCGCGTACTGCTGAATCTGCCGCTGGGCTGCGGGGTTCAGAATGGCGAGACCCGCGTAAACGTGCCACTTGGCAGCGTAGATGCGAAGAGCAATGTTGACTTTGACAACCTCGATTCCCGATACCCAGCGTGCGTTCTCCCACGGGTACGAGCCCTCACATTTCCATGCCATACCCATACTGCGAACGTCAGCACAGTCAGAGATGAGATCATGGGGCGTGTGGCGTCTCAGTCAGGTCAAGTAGTCACAGGCAGATCAAGGACGCTCAGGAGATGATAATGGTCCTCCATCGTTCACGAGGGTGCCCTGGGGGAATGTCCAGGCTATCCAAGATTCGTAACCTGTCTGTGACTCAGGGGTCACGGGCAGATCAAGGACGCTGAAAACACTCACCTGGGACACGCTCGCTCACGCGCATGTCACAGGTGAAAGCCCGGAATACCCCCAACATTCATCAACCGGCCTGTAGCTCGGGAGACTGCACATTGTGCCCTGCCTTCTCGTAGATATCTCGTCCACCCCAAAACGCACCTCAAGAATGCAGCATGTGTGACAGCCTGGGTATTCGCCGTGACCTCATCGTGCTCCTCGTACGACAAGTAGACGTAGCGGCTCTTGAACGACGCGAAGATTTCCTCGACCATCCGGACCTTCTCGTCCGGGCCACGGTAGTGGATGATAATCTGGAGTTAGCACCATAGAGTGTGATCGTAGCCGCAATCAGTGGGAGATTATCAGACAGGTCGCTGGCTGCCCGACCCGTTCAGCCCGTGTCAACAGCACAGTTATCGCCGCAGGCGAGCGGTACAGAGAACATTTGATCCAGTAGACGCTCCTTGTCCGCCTCCGCGACCTCCGCCCTCGGGGAGCGAGGGGCAGAGCATCGTACTCTGGCGAAGGGGCGCGAGCGATCGATCAGTCTCGAGTGCCGCAGCGCCCTCCGCGACATGGGTTCACAGCCCACAAGCCACGAGACTGTGAAAGGTATCTCTTTCCCCAAGTCCATCAGAGTGGCTGCTCAGATGAAGCACAATCGCCGCCTCCATCCACCAGCACCCGCCCCCAATCGGCGCCAAACGTCCACTCACCAACGGCTGTCCTTCAGTCGTAACACTCGGCCCATGCAGCGAGTGTACGCTGACGATATCGACGTCCTTGGGGAGATACTTTTCAAACGCGTCCTTTTCCGGCGCCTTGACCGACGTCTGCCCCGCAACCGTCGCGCCAACCTTGGTACTGGGCCCGTACTCGCGGACGACCGCGCCGATCGCCGCCGCCTCCACCGAGTAGATCACAAAGTCCGACACTCGGGACACGGCGTGGCCGTCCCGCAGCACCGTGATCCCCGTGCCTGCGAGCTCGGCCTGCAGCTGCTCAAAGCTCTCGGGCTTGTCGCATACACACACGCGCCGGCCGTCGTTCACCAGGCGGCGCGCGTACATCCGGCCCATCTGACGTTAGCCTGCCCTTTCCGGTACAGCTGTTGGGAGTGTCGTGCTCGGTGTGTGGGCTTGAACTCACATCTCCCATGCCGATAATGCCGATCTGGATGTCAGCCGACGCCGACGGCACCGACACAGCGGACGCGCTCATGCTGCGAATTGAAGTCAAAGGGGTAGTGATGGTGGTGGATGAAATGGGCCGAGACGAGGGATGAGCGAGACGCGACGCAAAGGGAAGTGCAGTTGCAGTTGCTGCCGCGCGAGGGATAGCTGGAGAGAAGAGGGTCGAGCGTCGGAGGGTGATGCTCGCGGCTCGGAGCATGTAGAACGATGGACGCAGCAGTTGATATCGCGCGGCTTTCGCGACTCGATCCTTTTATTGTTGCTGCTCGGCAGACTGGCGTCTTGCGATTGTTCGCTGTCGGAGATCAGTCAACCGTGAACCGGATATTCGAGTCATGACTCGTATCACGATCACGTGACCTGCCAGTCACCACCGTCTCTTGGGGCCCCGCAGTCTAACAGCAAGAAGCAGAACCTACACTTTGTGCATGGCACTCGTTAGAATGCCCCAAAATGCCTAGGTGTATAGATGCAGGTGGTTAATCTGGGCACGATGAGGGGGGAAATTGGGAGCTCTGGAGAGCTGGAGAACGCCAAGGAGCAAGATCCGGATCGCATGACGGACGGGCTTGGGGGCGTCCGGCGCAGGATTGCAGGACTCTGCAGATCACGTGACTGGCTGTGATGACTGTTCGACTGTAGCCGCCCGTGAAAAGCATGCGCCAGCCATGCTACAACAGTGCAGCCCTTGGCCAGCGCCTTATCTCAATCAAGAACTAATAATGAAGCCTTCATTGAACCTAATGCTCAGAATTGCTAATGGTCAATCAGCCCCAGACCATCGGTTTCGACCTGCACAAAGCTGGTCGTCGCTGCGCCGCAACAACATTCTCGCCGCATTGCCTGATCGCGTCTGACGACCTGTGCGGTCTACTGTCATGGCAGTAGATTGTTTTTGATCGCGCGCGCGTGTCCGCGCGTCCGCATCGTGATATCGTGAGCTGGCATACTCGCGTGCTCGCTTCGTTTTGTCATGGACGGCGTGTTGCCGTGTCACAAATACAGTCATGCCACACAGAACACACCTCTCCACGCTGAACAATGGGTCTCGCCACCCAACATCCGCAAACATCCATCAAACTGACTGCCGCATTGCCGATCCTGAACTCCTCTATACCAGTGATGCCAGATGCACATCATCTCACGCGCGCCACTCCCCCCTCTCCCTTCTCCGCTCGACAGCTCGGGACTGTTGGAAAATTCGATGCAGAAAGAGCTATGGCCCATCCCAGACCAGGGGCAAGCCCCTCCTCCACCGCACCTGCTCGTACACGTATACACCGTATACCCTTCCGGTACCGACTGGAATCCCTCGAAGAAACAGCCGATACCAGCCCAAGATGAACCTGATTAACGGTTCGACTTGGCGACACGCTCAAGCTCGTCCTTCTTCTTGATAGCGTACGAGTTCGACGAGCCCTTGGCGGCGTTGACGAGCTCGTCAGCAAGGCACTCCGAGACCGACTTGGAGTTGTGGAAGGCCGACTCGCGGGTCTGGACATGTCAGCATACACACAGCAATACACAACGGCGGATGTACGCACGCCAATGGTGATGAGGGAGATGGCCTGGTTGACACGGCGGAGGGGCGAGACGTCGACAGCCTGGCGACGGACGGTACCCTGCGAGCCGATACGGGTCGAGTCTTCCCTGGGGCCGGTGTTGACGATGGCGTCAACAAGAACCTGGATGGGGTTCTGCTCGGTGACGAGGTGGATGATCTCGAAAGCGTGCTGAACGATGCGGACGGCCATGAGCTTCTTGCCGTTGTTGCGGCCGTTCATCATGAGCCTGCGATGTGAGTACGGGTGCGCGCGCGAGTGGTTTGCATGACCAAAGGCGGCTGTCACGCGCCGCCCTTGCCAGTTGCGCAACTTACGCGTTGACGAGACGCTCGACAATGGGCATGCGGCCCTTGGCGAACTGCTTCTTGGCGTAACGGCCAGCAGTGTGGGGGACGTAGACGGCATGGTTGACGTTGATGTAGTCAGTGAGCGAGATGTCCTTGACCTCGATGCTGTGGGACGTTAGCGCCGCGTTCTCGCAAACTCCATGGGCTCGCAAAGCACGAAAAAGAGACCAGCGCCGCTGCACATCCGCCGAGCACTCGGCCGCCATCGTCAGGTCGAGCTCGTCGACCTCTCGGCACACCGCCCCGAGGTGACAGGCGTCTCGTCCTGCCTGGCGGCCCGCCCGTGTCTCCCGACTCCCAGTCCGCCTTTTTCCTTCCGGTTCGCCGTCCGACCCGCGGTCGTCGGCGCCCGATAGCACCCATCGCCATCGTTCCCTCCCATCTCCTCCTCGTGCGGGCTGTCGCTGTGTGCTTTGCGAGTCCCTAGAGATTATTCTTTTCCGCCATGACTCACTCCTGGGCATCCCACTTGCCGAAGAGCTTAACGACGCCCTCGTTGGCGACCTTCTGAACGTCCGATGGGAGCGCGGCCATTTTGTTTTCGATGCTGGTTCGTTCGGTCGAGGTGGCGACCGGTGCTATACCAGAGTAGGTTGAGTGTTGAGGGATGGGGTACGAGTGGCTCAACTCGTTCACTTTGATCGAGAGGCAGCAGCAGGAGGCAGCGGAGGCAGCAGCCAGGACACAGCGAGCCAGGAGCCAGCCAGAGCGCGGCCACCAGCCAGCAGCGTGCACATCCACACCGCAAGCCAGAGCCGGTGCCAGCCAGTCAGCCAACTGTGCCCATCCACCACCCCACAGACAGAGTTACAGCCCTCATACTGCACAAACCACCGCCAGCCAGCATGCATGACCTTGTCGGCCCCCCACAGTCAAGGCGACTGCTACTCCCCACCCTGCCCAGCCAAACCCACACCCCACACGACGTTTGTCCCTTTGACTTTTGCACCGTGAACATGCAACCAAATTCTTAAGCCATCGGCGTTAATTTCCCAAATCTCGGCGTTATAAGTACAACCCTGTGGCAACGTTTTACACCACTGCGACCGACCGACAGGGGAAGCACCGTTCAACTGTCTCTGTGCTGTCGCTTATTTCGGCGTTAACGCACGTGGTAGGATTGGAAGTGGGGATTGGAAGTGCATTATGTAATACCTTGATATGATTGTTTTGATGACGCAAGCCAGTCGTTCATTTCTAGATCAGGTTTTGGACGATCCGGCGATCACCGATTACAGTAGCAGCGCAGATCAATGTACCAATTGACTCCCATGATAAGGATCGGTCCACTTCAGCTGCGATCTGCGGCCAAGCCAGGAAGATCGTCTGGGCCGGCTGGCTGGGCTGCAACTTTGGGTAGCCTCCGAGCTCCAAGATTGGAATCATCTAGCACAGTCGCGTACGCCATCAAGGATATCACAGCCCGAAAATTAGAGTTCCTCTCCATCGACTTGTGGGCTTGTAGCTTGTAGAGTCACCTGCCGATGCGAATCTATGACTAGAACTGGTTGATGACCTGCGACTGGCGAAGAGCTTGGCGAGAGCTGTAGGCAGCGTGACTGCAGTTGACTGATGTCAAAAACGTGGCGTACCAGCTTCTCAATTCTCTTAATACTCTTGGCGATCGTGGCCGCATTCCCTCTGTCACCTATCTGGTGAAGTCCTCGCAAGCTAGCAAGTCAGAGATCACCATAGCTTTAAGCAATACGCGTAAACTTGAACGACACAGCTTACAGCTACACTTGCTGCAAGTAAAATGTACTCGCAAGCACACAGAAAATCCTTTACCCGTTGGATCACCAAAGTGGAGGTAAGACTCCCACGGTAACCGACCCTCACTCGGCCATTCCCCGACCCAAAAGTTAACCCACTCGGGCTATTGGCCACCAACCGGATCTCTTCACCTCCACACTACACATCCAAGAGAGACAGACACCATGGCCTCCCGTCTCGCCCAGCTCGCGACCGCTGCCCGCTCCATCCAGCCCACGCCCTTCCGCTCCGGCGGCTCGCCGCAGCTCGCGGACGCGCTTGACGCCATCGTCACGCGCTCGGTCGGCGTCGCGCCCAAAGCCACCGACTCGGTGCTTGACGAGCGCGCAAAGTCCCTCTCGCCGAGCGAGGAGGCCGCCGTTGACTCGGCGCTCAAGAGCCTCCAGAGCATGAACTCTGCCGCCGCGCTCAAGGAGGTGAGTCTCGCCTGTTATGCTGCGCCTCCAGCTGTCCAGAGCCGGCTGACATTCCAGTTCCCCGTCTCAACTGCCCTCCTCCACCCGCAGCACGACCCGCACTACTACGACCGCATGCGCGAGGGCGTGCACCGCTCCGCGCAGGGCATCGCGCGCAGCTGGTGGAAGCGCTTCTTCCAGGTCCGCGGCCAGGCATAGTTGGCAACTACCCCAGTGACCTCTTGACTCCTATCCTGTGTGCTAGGCTTCGGCTCGGCTTCGGTTCGGCTTCTCGACAGGTCGCCAGAGTCCGACAGATACCAGATACCACAACAACGGCAGCGATGCGTGCCCCACTCATTCTAGACGGCGCTGGCGATCGGTGTCGCTCGCATATTAGACTGTATGATATTGATTGTATATCATTGGACGACACGGACGCGTGTCTGTGTGGGATCGGTGGAGGTGGCGTGGTCACGGAGGCGGGGTACTAACTTCGTTCAAGAGGATGATTTTTACTCGAACTGAGCGCGTTCCTTTTGCCCTCCGCGTCATGACAATTATAGTGGAAGACTGCTCGGAGAGCGGAAGGTGGGCTGCGCCCCCATTGTGCATCAGCTCGTAATCCCTTGCTGCGGCTTCGAGTGTCTTGGCACGCCGGTCATTACAGGACTAACCCCTGGAACCTGTCATGATGACTCCTTTATTAATGTCGTATCTTAGTAATCCGTATCATGTGCTTGTTGACATTGGAGCTGATAACCGTATACGTGAGCTTCAGCATACGACGTGACACTCAGGCAGAAGATTAATAAGCGCGATGAATGTCTTGAGTGCTCACCGCCGCGATTCTGCCCTCTGACCATCGTCCTCCTCTTCGACCCCATCCTTAACTTGCACCCTCAAATCCATCCCGTCCCTACACCCTCTCCCGCCCAAAAAACGACCTCGGAGAGGTTTGAACTCTCGATCTCCCGATTGCACTAACAGTCGGACGCCTTAACCAGCTTGGCCACGAAGTCGGCCATGTTCGGCGATCGGCGGGCCGGTGCCGGCGCGGGGCAGGGAGGAGGTGCAATTCTGAGCTCCTCTTCTTCCGTCTTGGTTGATTGGCTGCTTGATTCCATGAGTGGTTGTCAGCTGGCGGCCTGGGATACCCCTTTCTCATTGCCGCGGTCCATGTCCGTGTGTCCCCATTCCGAGAGCCGCTGTTCCGTCTCGGAGACGCGACGCGAAACACCACCCAGAATCGGTTTTCCGTGGGGCGTGTAGCTCAGTTGGTAGAGCGTGTCATTAGCATTCAACCGCCTATTTGACAAGGTCTTTGGTTCGATTCCTAACTCGTCCAGCGGCGTACGCGGGAGTGTGCGAGCTTTTTCGATGTTGGGAGAGATGAATGAAGGTTGGGGAGGGAAGGGTTCGCCGGCTTACATGAGACCGCGGCTGCACGACCGGAGACTGAAGCGATGGAGATGTCAAGTACAACGAGTTGGGGGCGCGCTTCGAGATCTTTGGGCAGGCGATTAGACGAGATTGAGAGGTATCTCTTGGGGAACAGGCTGCAGTGTCCATGGGGCGAAGGCGCTCCGCACTGCATGGGCGAAGGCACAACCACCAACCACAAAACGGACCCTAAAGAGTGGAACGGGAGTTTGGAGCATGGGGCTTCTTGAAGCCAGTTCAACTGTAGACGCCCCTGCTGTACAGAGCAACACCCGAGACCGGCTGTATCGCAAGCAGTTGCGATGCGTGCGCGGCTTTCTGGATCTCCGATCTTTGATATTTACTTTGTTCCGTCCACCGACAACGAGGGGGCTTTACAGACCATACGATATGGATACCAGCATTCAAACGTACAAACCAGCCCATCACAACAAGAGACGTGAAGGACTGTCACACCTGCATCGCGCAGCCGTCGAATTTACTGTGCTTGCCGGTGGTGACCATCTTCCTGGGCGTTTCGCTGCATTTATTCATCGGATTATGTGCTCATTTACTTATTTATTACATTTTTTTTTTTGCTGCTGCGTTGTCAACTCCTTCCCTACCGTGACCGAGGCTATACGGGCAATGCAAAAGAGAAGACACGGAGCGATAGACAGTCACCTTTGGCAGCATCCCACTGTCTACTCAGTCCATGATGACAATGAATGGTGTCATGTTTCTGCTGTGCCACAGCAATGGTTTCCTGCATTTTCGCCACACTCGGGTCGCCACAATGACCTGTGCCACTGTGCGCATCGGCTGACTCCTAGTGGAGCGATTCGCAGTTGCGCAGATTCGCAGTTTTGTTTCATTATCATGCACTAGTACAGACGATCAGCTTCTCGCCCATCATATGTATACCGCATCTTGCGTCGCGGTCGGCAGGAGTGAGCACTGTCTCCACCGTGTCGATCCTCGGTCCGCCTTTGTTCGGGATTAGCCTTTGGGCACAGTTAGGAATTGGATCTGCATCAAGACAAGAGGCGGACGGCTGCATCGAGGACGTTATTATTGATCCATTATGATATACCGGATTGGATAGCCATCAAGGCGGCTATCAAAGCCCATCTCGCTGCCAGCCCATCTCGCTGCCAGCATTCTGGCTTGTTTCGATTGGCTGAACCCCCTGGCAGCCCCGCTGAGCCCCACATTTCTATTCCCGGGATCCCGGGGGGAACGGGTCACGTGCAGGGGGCTGATGGCTGCATAGCTGCAAGCTACCAGCCCGTGGCTCCGAGCTTCGAGTCCGGGGCTCTCGCCGTCTCAATTGCCAAGCGGTAATAGCCGTAATGGTAATGGCTACGTCATAGGACAATGGCAAGAGGAATGGTAGATTGTAAATGGTAAATGGTAAATGGCTGCTCTCTGCTCTGTTCATCCCACTCCCACTCTCCCGGCCATCTTGCATCTCGTGACGCCGGTCGAGAACACCCACTCACTCACATCCACCCCCCACCTTTGGTCATACAAAAGATCTCACTCCAACCCATTCATTCACTCTCTTTCACTCACACTCACATTGACACCAACTGGTGAACCACACACCCAACAGAAAGTTACTTGTTCTACGCTTTACACTCTCAATCCTGACCCGCAATGTCGACCACAACATCTCTGCTCCACACGGCATTGCAGAATCTCCATGTCGCGCAGCAGGTCGCCCACCCATCGCACACGCCGCGCCCGCCATCGAGCGTCGGCTCGGGCTCCGGAGTTCGCCTGAGTGGGCCCAGCTCGAACGGCGACGAGGAAGAGGACGACAGCGAGTATGTCCGCGTCGGCCTCGGCACCGCCCCCGGTACTCCCATCCCCGGCAAGGGTATGGTTCTCGGGCAGCGCATCAAGAACTTGAATAGCAAGGATCCTGTGAGTGGCGCACGAGGTGGCTCAGTGGTGCGATGGCGTCCCGATGATGCCTGGCGTGTGGTGGATTGATAAGGACGCGACAATCGGTGGCGAAGGTGCGAATTACCTCGCCGTTCATCTGGCGATTGTCATTGATCCTGCATCTCTGCGGGCCAGCATCCACTTCCCACGGACCGCTCGTCATGTACTCCAAACGCTGACCAATCCAGCTCCGCCTGCTTCCCACCCACATTGCCGTTCGCATCTTCCTCCAGCTGGACATCTCTACCCTCGCCCGCTGCGATCGGGTATGCAAGCGGTGGAATAAGTCGAGCACGCTCAACTATGGTGAGTGAGAACGGGCGACGCCATCGACAAGGCCACAGGAATGTGGCCTGGACCGCACTCCAACCTGTGCAGTCCACATGTCACCGTCGCATCCGAAACCTTATTGCCAAGGGATGCTGACGCATATTCTCCCAATCTGCCATGACAATTCTGGACGATTCGCTTTTTTTGCCACCCTTATCGCCTCTATGATGCTTTACGGCCGCAGTCTGGTTCCTGCAAAACCGTGCCCTCACACTCCCAAAGCTCGAGGCGCTCAACCAAGGCAAGATGCGCAAGACGGAGGACGGCACAGAGTTCTTCGACCCCTACGACAAGGGCACGCGCCTGTCCACCCTCCCTGCCGTGCCGCTTCCCAAGTCCAATACACCGCAGTGGACCAAGGCAGAATCTAAACGCGCGTGGAAATCCGTCTTCCACACCACGCTCGCCCGCTCGGACCCGAGCTACGACGAAGACGACCATCCATACCGAGTGACTGTCGACTCGCTCCAGTCGAGCGGTTACAGCACCCCCACGCGCCACGCACACGCGGGTCTGGGCTCTGGTAACGCAGCGCGCTGGTCCGATAACGGCGGCTCGGGCACGCTCACCCCCAGCGAGCGCAAGCTTGCTGCCCGCGAGGGATACAAGGCTCTGGGTGGCCGCAAGTCCAGGGCAAAGCGCAAGATGGGCGGACAGTATGGTGCACGCGACAAGACGGGCGCGGGCGACCTAGAGGACGATCCACGCTTCACCTGTCCGTGGTAGTTGCAGCACGACGTTGCGACATGCGACACGGTTTCCCGCGCTCCTCGATCGAGACTAGTCTCTCGACGTAACACATTCATTCACAGTCCGTGGTGCGCCTGTCGTTCAGCCGCTGCATGCTCTGTACCACCTCCGATACCCAGGCTATTGCTACGGGCCGCACACAGGCTACGATCCCGTTCAAAGGCAAACTACCACCTACGTCCAAGTCGTCACTTCGAGCCCGACGTCGATCCAAAGCCTACGACCCCACCTGAAGAAAGATCAGAAGTCCAAATCGGAATGACCGTCTGTCGTCGTTCCAACGTTCCTTGAAGTGTTTTCCGTACATGTCCTTTCGTTGTTGTCCTTCGTTCGTTCTAGGCAAAACAGTGCCAAAGTATCCTTCAAATTAACCATGCATCTGCCTGCCACTTGCTTGCTTACGACCAAGTAGAGACTGTAGGGTCACAGAACCATGCAACATCATCGTAACAAACAACTGGAGACTGCGAGACTGGTAGAATGCAATATGCAAAACGAACGCTACATTAATCGTAAATTGCCAGCGGAAGGATACGTTCTTGCTGCGAGTCGTCAGCACGGCGCGCGTTGTGCACATCCTGGTTCCGGCCAGACTCACATTGAACAAAAAGTTATTAGCGAGGTCTTCGGCCTCAAGGAAACGCGTCGAGTAGAGCACGAGGTTGCCGCGCACCTCGTTGAGCAGCTCCTCCATCTGGTCGAGCTCCCACTGCGCCCACGCATCGTTCTCTCCCGACGGCTTGCGGTCCTCTTCGCCGCTGCCGCCAACTGTTGCGCCCGCAAAGAGGTTCTCAGCATCACCATTCTGCGACGTCACAGTGCTGCTCCGAGCACGGCGGCCCTCCTGCCCAGGTACCTCCAGATGCGAGCTGCCGACCTTGACGCCCGGATCGCAGTCGGCGTCGCCATCGTTGTGGACATGGCCGCTCGTCGGTGCTAGGCTGCCCTGGTGTCCGTCGGCCGTTTGAGGAAGCTTTGAGCTCGAGCCCGCAGGTCCAGCCGTACCTCCGCCACTACCACCCTGGTCGTGGGTGACCTTGACGCCATCCTCCTTGGCCTCTTCCGTACGCCCGAACTTGTCCATGTGGTTGGCAAACGCCTTGTACTGCGCCCACGAGGTGACGAGATCGTCAGGCATGCAGCGGAAGACCTTGCGGAAGATCTGGGTCTTGGACTGTCAGTTCAACACATTCCGTAGAGGGACATTTTAGACTCACATTGTGTACCGCGACGGCAACCCACATGTCGTTCCAGAAGCGGTCGTCAAGCGGATCATGGAAGCGGTTGGGATCGATCTTTGGCGTAGGTGTGGGCATATTCCACGGGTTGGCGGAGACCTTGGCGCTGAGGTGCTTGCGGAGCAGCCTTCGGGCGTTGTACGCGTCCTCGCCATGTTCAGCCTCATCCGCCAGGAGCTCGTCGCTGGGACGGTCGGGCGGCCCGTCCCCTTCTTCGTCTTCGTCGCGGAATTTGGCGGGCATGCCAAACTTCTCCTTGGGCCGTTCAGGGGGATGGTTGCCAAGCTCGTTAACCTGGGCCTGATCCACGCGAGGTACTGTAGACTCCTTAGGCATGTCGTCCCCGTCGAGGTTGACGAGGCCGAAGAGCGGCTGGCCGTTCGCGTGGCGCGCGTCCGGACGGCGCTCGTACAGAGTCTTCTCCTCCAGGGTGGGAACCACACTTGACGCAAAGCCCTTGACGGTCGTGCCATCAGGATTCGTGTCCTCGATTTCCTGGGTCAGCTCCGCCGCGTTGGGACCCATGGCACGCCCGTCCATGGCCTCGATCGGATGAACGACCTTGCCTCTGAGCTCGGCAACGTCGCGCTTGACGTTCTTCCCAATACCCTTGGCGAGCTGGCCCACGGCCGCGGTGATCGTCTCATTGAGGCGCTCGGTGGCAGAAGTCTTCTTCACGCGGGTGATACCGCGCTTCTGACTCTCGGACTGTTCGTTGTCCGGATCCCACAGTGCAATGTCGGTCTGGTCAGCAATGGGCCGACGCAGCATGAGCTCGTCCTCCTCGATTGCATCCACGTCGACTCCGACATGCTCGCGCATCAAGCGCATGCGAAGGGTATGCGCATACCGGCCGACCTTGAACGGCTTGCCGGCCATGGTGCCGTCAATCATGTCTGTGTCCCTGACAACGGCGACGAGCTCCGAATCGCGGTCACCACGCTGGGACCGTTCGTTGATGTTGGCCGATCCACATAGCACCAGGCGATCGTCGACAATCATCGTCTTGCCATGAATGTAAACTTGCTCCGTGGTGAGGGCTCCGCTGCGGAACTTGGACCAGGTGCGCAGCGAGAAGAACGTAATGTAGTCGTCGGGGTTGATTCCCTCCCTGCGCAGACGAGAGAAGATGGAGTGTGTGCCACGGCAAATGGTGCGGTTCTGGCACTCGAGAATGAGACGGACCGAGGACGCCTCGGGCTTGTCAATCGGATGGGTGTAGCCAGGCAGCAAGGGGATAACAATACACGCCTTCCACTTTGTGCCTTCCTTGTGAGCACGAATAATGCGCTGCACGAGGGCATCACCAATGCGGTTCTCGATTGGCGTGGTGTCGACAACAGTGGATGTAATGAAGAACTGATTCTCGATATAGATGAAGTGTTCCGACAGTTGAATGGCTGGATGATCAGTTTTGATCTGCTTCTTCCCAACTTACACTTCACATAGGCGTTCTGGATGGAATGCTCAATCTTGGTGAGCGTGCCCATGCTCCATGGGCCCACACTGCGGCAAATCTGGACCTCGCACGTGCCTTGGAGCTTGAGGTCGACCAGCTCCCGTTCCGTGAAGTCTGGGGGAGGGAGGAGGAAGGGCATCCGCCTCGAGTGGTTCTTGATTCGGAGAAGGTAGTTCCACCGCTGGCAGAAGTGGCGACAGAGGTCGCGCGCTGGCTGACCGACAATCTGGAGACCCACGTCGTGCCACGGCATACGAGGTGTCTTTGAACGGTCAAAGGCGTCATCGTAAGGCTTGTCGAGGTCGTGGAACTCTGCGACACGCTCGTTCCAATAATCCTTCCCTTGCCACACAGGACCGTCAGGGCCATCGGGAGCAGTGTGGTCCTCATCGGTAAGAATGTGCTGAGACGTGTCCCAACGGCCGAAACAGAGATCGAAACCACCCATGAACGCAATGGCCTCGTCAATGACGCAAAGCTTCTCGTGATGAGACCAGTACAGGGCACCAGAGGGAAGGTGGGACGGCGAGCGCTGGACCAGAATGTTGGGGTGCAGGGCCATGAGCTTGCGCTTGGCATACAGACTCTCCACAGGAGTAGTCTTGGCCGACACCTCATTGCTAAACGTCAGCTTGGCGGGAGTAAAGTTAGACTCACTAGATGATAATGCAAATGCGCACGCCCTCCTCAGCCTTGCGCTTCAGGAGATTGTCGAGACGGTACTTGTCGTCTCCAGGACGGCGAAGGTAAATCTCGGGTGATATCCTAGAAGGTGTGAGCAACCGCAGGTCAAATGAGTGACGGTACGTACCACCAGTCATGAATGTAGATTCTGGACTTGGCCATGTTGATGGCACGGCTGAGGTTCCAGAAGTAGTCACGCCCGTCAACGAGCCACTGGGCCGCGACATTGAGGCGCACCGGGGCAAAGGAGTCGAACCTGTTACGGCCAGTCCAGACACACTGCATAGCCACGCGCTCCATGGACACAATGAACTGGTGCAACTCGCGCTATTCGGTCAGTCATCGTTTAGCGATCCAACTCACGGCGTTTTTAGCGACAAGCTTTATGCGGCGCTGGGCATTGGTGATGTAAAACGTATGCTGGGACGTGTTCTTCGAGTCGTCGTCTTCGAGCATGTCGTTCAATCCCTCAATATGCTTCTTCTTATGGCTACCATGTTAGCATATCTGCTTTGCTTTTGCATTGCCACGAACCATACACACCCAGAACCAGAGAGCAAGTGAATACCTTTGCGGTATGCACGCTTGGGACGCTCAATGTTGAAGTCGCCATCAAGCAAGAAGATGTCATAGATGTCTGTGTCTTGAGGCCCTTCCGCAGCCACAAAGTACGACTCGCGCACGATGAACCACTTTGGGGATCTATGCTGGCGCCACGTTGAGGGCAAGATGCCTGGCTGGTTGCTCCTGCGACTTGTCTTGGAGCTGAGAATCTTGAGGAAACCAGCCTTGCCTTGGAATCCGCCGTGAGGCGCAAGAGCAACAGTAAGAGCTGACAGCTCGAAGAACTGACAGAGCTTGTTCGACTCGGGACGGAATAGCTGGCCGTCAGACTGCGCCAAACAGATGATTACTCACCACAGCGCGAATAAGGTCGATCAGGTACTGCTGGAGAGCCAAACGAGTCCCAGGTCCAATACCGCTAGTCAAAGACTTCTCTTTCTCCCTCTCCGGGATGGGCAGCTTGTCCTTTGCCGCGTCTTTGACCTCATCCATAATCTCGTGTTTCTCGCCCTTCTCGCGAAGCCAGTAGGGAAGCGCTGGGAGGAGTCAGTCAAGATGTCCAACAGCGATTCGGAGACCTACAGTTCCATGGGAACTCTGGCATCTCAACGCGACGCGATGAGCGCAGGCCTGTCACCCTAGTTCCGATGTTGGCGGTCTTGTAATGCGCGTGGAGCCTCAAGAAGTCGCGTATCTCGCGGTACACGACCCACTTGATTGCGCCGTCACCATACTCGCACTCAATCTTGAACATCTCGCGACCAGTGTGCCGGCCGCCGGCGCGGATACCAACGCTTTCGCCGATGCGGAAGCGGAGATTCCCGAGAAGAACGGGGACCGCGCGGTGCCCATCCTCGTCACGGTCCAGCCACGTCTTGAGGATCATGACGGGCAGCGCACCAGCCAGAATCTCGTTCGTCACGATTGGTGCGGACACTTCCGGCGACCGTGGTGCAGCGGGTGTGGTCGGATGGCGGTGCTGGAGCATCTTTGTGGTGAACCGTATGGCGTGACGCATGGCACCCGTCTTCGGACTCGGTCGATCCTCGGGTTGGAGGTGTTGCGCAGCGTGTTGACCGCGCGACGGAGTGCCGAGCGGAATGTTGGTGATGCTTCCCGGACGTGAGGCCTTTGTGGATCCTGGGCGGGAAGCCTTTGTGGATCCTGGACGCGATCCCCGCATACGCGACGATTCCCCGACGCGACCGATGTCCTCGTGGCGGAACGTCGACCAGTAGCCGTGGTCGCCTCTCGGATCAGCAGGGTGACTGAGAGGGGTAGTCACGCCAGACTGGAGTGCGCTCCGGAAAGCCTCCTCGTCGCCGGTATCATCGTCCCACTCGGCTTCGCTCTCACCAGGCGGGAGGTTACCCAGGCCCAGATCCTTAAGAGACTCGGCACGGCTCGGCGGGCGGGGGAACTGCATCGCCTGCGCCTGCTGATTCGCGTCCTCTTCTGGGTAATCGAGATTCTCGACGTTTTCGCCATGGGTTTGCAGGGCGCGTTCCTTGCCTTTGCCGTTCGGAACTGTCTCTCCGTGGATAGGCACAGCCTTGTCATGGCTTTTGCGTTTCAAGTCGAGGGAGAGCGATGGCCGCTGAACATGACGGCTGTGGGCCGTGTGTTGACGCATGTCAGGAGGTTGCGACTTTGGCGGTTTGCCCTTGTATTCGAGTGGTGGAGGCGACGCCGCGTAGGTTGGAGCTGCCCAGATGTCGTTATCCCGGATGTCCTCGGTCGGTGTATCAATGTTGGGCCGGCACTGTTCTGTCAGCAGGGATACGTGACGCTTGAGGGCGATCGAAAGATCCTTACCTGCACGTCGACAACACGCGGCTTGAGAACAATGTCCCTGTTGGAACCGGGAGGCTCCTCAACCTTCAGCGCGGGGATAGGTTTTGGATAGTCTCCAGTCTCGCTGCGGAAAACGTGGTGCTGGGTTGGGATGGTGCTGACCAAGTTGTCGTTATCCTCCTCCTCGTATGGAATCGAATTTCCACTAGCGTCCTGGCCGTCGACGATCGCAGGACTGAGCCGGCCCTCGTGTTCACCCGGACCACGGCCAGTCGCGAGTTCCTGGTCTGCTGCACTTATCTGCGCGGAGGGGTGGTTGCTGCCCTGCGCTCCGGCGGGAAGGCTGCGCTGGCTCTGGGTAGGCGTGCCTTCGCGCTTGATGAGAGTCACGGGCGAGACGGGTGACGCGGATTTGGAGTCTGACGTCGAGGTGCTCGAGCGGGCGTCGCGGGGAAGGTTGTGCTTGAGGCCGGTGGAGGGGATGGCGACACTGATCTGGCTCACGTCGACGGAATCCGAGTTGGTCTTGAGGTCCGTAAAGTCGATGCTGAAGCCGCGGTCGCCGTTTTCCTTGAGTGGAAGAGGCGTGTCGCCGTCCAAGTTATCGGGGTCGGCCAGCTCCTCGGGCGGCGTCACAATCTGTTGGGTAAAAGCGGAAGAGGACAAGTCGGAAGCGGTTGCTGTTCCGTTTGTTGTCGTGTTCGTGTCGCTTGTCATTCCGCGAGCAGGGGGCACGATGGCCTGTGCGTTGTGCGGCGGAGGCGGCGGTGCCCCAGGCTGCGACTGGCTCTGGCTCACCAGGAAATTCTGTTTCTGCGGCGCACTGGCAGCGGGCCCGAGTGCCGCCGGCCCGTGCCCGTTCAGCTCGGTCATCGAGCTCATGGTCGTGGGTGCCGTATATCGCGGTTATGCAATGGAAATACGTTTTTCGGAGAGGGATGGGATGGAGAAGGAAAGAGATGTTAACGAAAGGAGTTGTGGTAGTGTGGCCAGTGTGGGGCGGGGTATGCGTTGGGAAGAGGAACAAGGGTGGGGGGAGGGCTGGATGTTGCGATGTTGTCGATGAACAACCATCCCGTTACTTGCACGCACTTCCCGTTTGGATCATGTTGCTCTTTTTTTAGGTCAACTTTGATCGGTCGTTGCAATAGACTCTGCCGGCGGGGCCGAGGTCCGGCATGCCTTGCTGTACTCTGTAGCCATGCAGAAAAGATGCGAGACACGCCTCGATGACGTTGAAGGAGATCGAAACACAACAGAAAAAAGCGGAGTCGACACCCGCCCATCCAATGATCCGACACAGTCCGTCGGGCAAGCGCGCGAAAACTACAGTACAGTGGTACAGTGGCGGGACACTCACAGAGGGGCCGAGAGCTGGCCGAAAGCTGGCCACCATCGCCCGGCACACTTAACGGTTAACGGCCTAACGGTTAACGGTTCTTGCATTCTTGCCGGCCACACCACGTGTGATTGACTGATTTTCCTGCAGAATGATGTCATGCATCTGCAGAACGGGTTGTTTCCCCTTGCCATCAAACTTGTCTTGCCCGTCGTAGATCGCGGTACCTGCCTGCGCGACGGTCATGCGCCCAACAAACAATACACAAAGCCGCAGGATCACTGAACGTCACCGGCCCGCGCTGCGCCGGAAGCTCTGAACGTGTGATCTGCAACGTCCCCGTGATCACAGATCCGCAGGGCCGCAGCAGAGCGCAGCAGGGGACCCACTCTGGCCACCGTCAAAGAACAATATGCATGCCGGGTATTGCCGCCAAGCTCGCAGCTTCTGGAGACTCTTGCTCGCTGGGACCCACTCTTTCGTTCGTTTCAGGCTATTGCAGCAGTCCACTGTTTCCGAGCTTAAGAGCCTGCATAATTACAAGAACATAATCCTAGAGCCTCCTCAGGCTCCTCGCGCACTCGCCATCCGTGATCGACGACTCTACCCTGTCCCCTGTCGCGTCGCGTTCGACGTGTCGTGGTTCCAGCCACCTCGTAAGCTCGTAAACCTCGAGGGCGATCGTCCCACATGCCACATCTGCAGCTTCACACTGCTCTGCCCGAGATATGGCCCGAGATGCAACCTCCTGGCCGCATGATGTGAGATCGTGAGACTGTGAGAACAGGAGGACTGATTGTTGTGCATCGCAATGACCTGCATGCACTACTACTGCACCTGCCAAGCCGCCAAGCTGCAGGCTGCCACGCCGCGGCCCAGCTTGACCAGCAGCCTTGCTAGCCTTGCTCGCCTCGGTGAGGTGGGGTTGCTAGCCTTGGCTAGCTTGGCTGAACTGGAGAACTCTTTATGGTCTATGGCCTTATCAGAGGTGTGGACACGTGACTAATGACGTGGTTATCTTCATCATTAATTGCTGCTCACGTCAACGACTGGGGGGTTTTCCTTGAAGGCTCGCAAGTCTGACGGCGATCGGCGTCGGCGGTCTGCTAGCTGCAAGGCTCCAAGGTGCACCCCAATTTCCGTCGTTCGGCGACGGCGCTCAGGACCAGTGTCGCTAGTGTCGAGCATGTCGAGTTTGTGTTACAGAGGCATTAGATGAGGCAAAGACCACTTGCCAACTTCAAGAGCATGTGCAACGAGCGCCCTCCCCCACCCTGTGGCGCCACTCACGTAGGCACACTGCAGGCCTGCAGGGCCGTGCGCAGTTGAACGCCATTCTTGCGCGTGATTGAGTTTCGGTCGAGGGTGAGAAGAGTGAACGGTTCCTGACTGACAGAAACTGCTGTGGAAAGTTTGAGAATGGGTTTTGCTGCGCGGTGGCGGAGTGGAGACGAGTGTGGGCCATATACCGCCCCGACGATAAGGATGCCCGCGGCTACCTGGGCATATCTGGGGCTACGGGACCCGCGATCTGCACGTCTGCTGAGCTGCTGATATGCAGAGGCAAGATGATGCCATGTGCATCGAGCATCGCATTGTTCCGATCCTCAGTTTTCCTCTGACTCAGTTACAGCGCCGCAGTCTACCACAACGACTGTTGAAAGCCGACAATTCATGAGTGTGTCATGTTTGATTCCAAGATCAGGATTCGGTGTGTTGCCACCCCGAAAGCTTCCTGCGCCACTGTCATTAATTCACGAGTGCACGAGTTCCCAAGAAGCAAGAAGCTCGTATTCTATTCAATCTTGTTCCAGTGAGAGGACAATTTGCCCTGAGGAGCTGGGAACCAACAAATGCCGACTCGGTCGACCCTAGGCAGCCAAGCATGTGATACCAGCAGCCAAAGTGGGTCACGACTAACCTGCCAAAGCTTATCGTCCAGGTAATCCTAGTAATGGAAGCCCTCGCGCGTAATTCTAAATACGCATTCGCAGAGCTCTAATTCCAGCACTGACAGTTAATCTCGAGTGCAACGCTGGTGGGACTCACGAGCTAAAACTCGATGATTGCACATTTCAAGAACTTACAGAGGGAATGAATGTATATGAATACCTTCATCGACTTTAAGGCCGTGCTTGGCTGAGTTGCCATGAGTGGACGGACGCTACGGAGGGCTTAGGCTGCACGCGAGCTTACAGATGGCCTGATGGCCAGATGGGGTCTGGGCTTCCCCGACTGGTCTCTGGTATCTACCCTACGTACTCCTCGGTTCTGTGCCTACCCCGTTCCGCTCTCCGGGGTACCAAGGAACGTACCGTAGTACGGCAAATGTCGAAAACTAAGGTTCAGAAGCTGGGAAGCCGAAGAGGTTCCTTTGTTCCTGCGAGCTGCCGCAACCGGGATGGCAGCGGATCAGGCGGTTCCAGACGCGGAATCGCGCGAGTCGCAGACGGTATCGACGTCTCGCCCACTGTCGACGAGATCTCTCTGCGACTTCCGACCTCTCTTTGACACGACAAGTCTCCTGGACAACGCACGTCGGAAAGTGGGTGGGGGACAGTTCCGATCTTGTCAACAGGGATGTGAACAATCGAGCACAGACGCGCGCCGCCACCAACTGAACTGCAAGATGTGAATCTTTTCCTGCTGCAACAGAGTGCTGGAACAAAGCTTGTTGTTGTCCGAATGGATTGACACCCGACAAGGTTAGAGTATTTCCCCTGCTGAAGCATCAAGTGTGCACAAAAACTAGGAGGAGGCAATGCAAAGCGCAAAAGCTGGGCACACAGGGGGTCCTCTTTGCACTGGCGCATAGCACTGCACGTTTGAGACTCCTGTTTTTTTTTTTTTTTTTTTTTTTTTTTTTTTTTTTTTCGTCTCAAATGCTATTGGCTTTTTCTTTCCTGCCCCTGTAGCGCCATCCTGGATGGTTTGTTCCTGGAATGCAGGATCCCAAAGACTTTTCAAGCGCCGCAGGAGCCGCAAAAGCCGCAGGCGCCGCAGGGTCGCGCTTGAGGTTTGCAGCCTGTAAGGCCTGTGCAATGTTTTGTTGCTTGAGCGCTGAGCGCTGCATGCCTCCCCTCCCGTCTTGTCCTAAATGGGATGCGATCTAATGTTTGCGTAAGCTGGGAGAGTCTTTCAGATCTACGGCTCACGGCCGTCTCGGCACTCAGGAAGCATACGACTGAATGGCACCAAGGGGGGACCTACATGGTCTGTGGCGTCGGCAGAAGGCACAATGTAACAGGACATTCACACCTGTGTTCTTGGGAGGGGGGAGGGCACTGGCAGCTGGTGGGGCAGTTCGATCTCGCACCTCGCACCTTGCCGTTTGCGTCTCTCATGCCTTTGGCTCTCTGGCGTGAGGCCTTTGGGACGGACTCCGACCATGCCGCTTCCTCGGCCCTCTTCCAGACGCGCTACTGGACCCCCACATCCTACACAGAGAGGACTATACATATACCCACGATGGAGCTAACGATAATGCAATCTTTATCCCCGTCCATTCTAGATCTACCAGTCTAGACAGCTCTGTGTTGCCTGTTTGCTCGCTACCGTTCAGCTGTCGGCATCCTCTCGGGATCTCGGGCAAAGCCACCGACATAGCCCATCGATACCCCCCACCCCAACCTACCGCGACACCCTCTCCCACCGTTTCCCCCACCCCATTCCGTCCGCCATGCCTCGCCTAAGACTTACAAAGTCGACGTTCCTCGCGGCGTCCATATTCTTCTCCGTCCTCCTCTTCCTCTCCTTCACCGACTCGGGCTCGCTCCACGTTGACCGCCCCCGCGTAAACTCGGACGGCCGCCCCATCCCCACATTATCGTTGACCTCCCGGAACCGGAACCACAAGCAGGTGCCCATCGCCGTCAAGGGGCTCGAGTACGGCAGCGACGGCCTTGTTCACGGCCTCCTCAAGCTCCAGCGTTCGCTCAAGAAGCGCCGCGAGGGACTCCAGGATGAGCAGCACCCCATCACCGAGCTGATGGATCGCGGGCGGCGCAGATGGGACGCCCTCCTCAAGCGGTGAGTCTGACTGCGTGGAGAGCGCGGATACCTGCATGTGATAGTGTGCACAGCGCCATCGCCAACATGCCAATAATCCGTGCTGCCTGCCACACGGATTGCCCCTTGTGCCGCACTCTGCGATGATGGGCGGTGTGGACGCGTCGGATGTGGCGGTGCGGCCTGTCACATCAGTGCCGCCCATGTGGGCCGCACGTCTGTGCGTTTCCTACAATCCCTATGTCTCGACCGAGACCTGGTCATGCGTAAGCCCTGTCGGCTGCAAGATGCATGCGGAAGGGGGAAGTGGAGCGCGTCGTCGATGGGCTCGTCCCGCAGAACGTTATCGGCATGCACCAGGATGCTGACAACAGGCAATCAAAGACCCTTCAGCATGCCGTAACCGAGTACCGGAAGAGGTACGCGCGGGATCCGCCTCTCGGCTTTGACAAGTGGTTTGAATTCTGCAAGGAACGCGGTGTCAAGATCATCGACGACGTAAGTGCGGAAAGCTCCCGGCCAGCATGGCAAGAGTCGCCCAGTCCGCTCACACACAGTACGACCAGATCGAGCGGGATGTCGGGCCCTGGCTGGGCATTGCACCGGCCGAGTTTCGGCGCCGCGTGGACCTCCTCGAGAAGCTTAAATTCAGCTAGTGAGTGTGACTACACGATGATGGCATCGCCGGGAGGTGGCGATGGGGACGACAGCACACGACAGGGGAGTTTGGCAACGCGTTTCGGCGTGCAGTGCAGGTGGTGAAACGCACGTTCGGCACGCCGTCACCGCCACCCAACGCGTCCACCCAACGCGTCCACCCAACGCGTCCACCTGCTCACAGGGTCTACCATTACACAAGCCACTGGCGTGTCACAGCCACAGGACGTATTCAGATTCCCGTGCACCGGTCCAGTGCTCCACGCATCGCATGTTTCAAGTCCCAAGGCTGACCAGCAGCAAAATGGTGCTCCGGCCAGACAACGAGTCTATCCTCTCGGGCGACCGGGCGCACGCGGCGCGCCCAAACATGATCTTCCGGTTTCTCGAACCAATCGTGCCGTATCTTACCGAGGAGATCACGCTGTATGCGTCCGACCACGACATGGGCAACTCTGTCGTGTCGGAACAGCTGCGCAACGCCGCGCTGGACGCCGCTGCCAAGCGCACATACCTCACGCAGGAGCAGCTGGCGCGCTTTGAGGACCAGGCGGACCACGGGCTCGGGCTGCTCGCCTCGTGCGAGGAGACCTCCCCGGCGCGTCAAATGAACGAGACGGCCCCGCTTAAAGCCGCAAACGCATATCTCGCGCAAAAGGACAACTCTTCGTCCTTCGTGTTTGACCCCCGCGCCGGGCACTCGTACTGCCAGAATCCCGATCTCATGAAGTACCACGGGGCGTTCTCGTGGCCGCAGCGGCGATCCGCGCAGATGCGCCCAATCTTCCAGCTGTCCAAGCTCGCGCAGAACCACGAGTTCCTCCTCGCGCCGCTCGAGGCGTACAAGAACGCGTCGTCGGATAACGGGATGAAGGCGTACCTTCCCTGGGAGAGAAAGACGCTCGACAAGCTCTTTTGGCGCGGCTCGACCACCGGCGACTCGTACACCGTGGCGAAGGCCCACGCGCGTCCGAACTACAGCTGGCGGACGTCGCACCGCCCTCGGCTGCACCTCATGACTCAGCGCCAGGACGGCGACACCCCCGTGTGGGTGAAGCGTGCGGGAGGATGGCGGCCCGAGCGCTGGGGAAACGACGATCTCAACGAGCGGTACATGGACGTCGGGTTCGCGGGCAAGGTGCACCAGTGCGACACGAAGGACGGGACATGTGACGAGATGGCCGAAGCGCTCCACTTCAGGCAGTCCGTGCAGCCCGATCAGGCCAGGCTGTACAAGTATGTCCTCGATGTCGACGGCAACGGGTGGTCGTCGCGCTTCCACCGCCTACTGGCCAGCGGCAGCGTCGTCGTAAAGGCCACAATCTACCCCGAGTGGAACTCGGACTGGCTCACTCCGTGGGTACACTACGTCCCCGCCAAGATGGACTATTCGGACCTGTACGACATCATGTCCTTTTTCACCGGCACGCCGGACGACCGGAGCGGCGATCACGACAGGCTGGCGGCGCAGATTGCCGCCAACGCGCGCAAGTTTACGACCGAGCACTGGCGCTGGGAGGACATGCAGGCGTACATGTTTCGCATGCTGCTCGAGTATGCCCGCCTCGGCGCCGAGGACCGCGACGCCCACAGCTACAAGCTCTGAGGAGCGACCTTGATACCCCACCGCAATACTACCACTTCCGGGCTGCATTTCTTCCATTCAGACGTCCCTTGCATTCTTCACCTCACGACCCATAGACACCTAAGGTACCTAATGTTTGTAGTACTATGCATGACCGATACGCAAGACAGAGGCAGCATACGTGCAGGAAGGTACCACACGCCTGAAACGCAGGATCCTCTCTGTAGGTCGCGACTTTCCGCCCGTCTTGCCGGCAGATCATCGCGCCGCAGGTACCCGCTGTGTCCCCAGTGCCGGCATGTTGTGGATTCATCGGTTCCGGCTCGAGCGGATGCTTGCTACGGGAGTGGGAACTGATCTGGAGATGGTGTCGAGCAGAGCTACCCTTCAAAGGCAGGATCAGACCTAGACCTTCGAAGTCTCCCAGGTCACAGGTGTCGCGGGCTGTGTCACTCCATCAGTAGTTGCCCCTCAGTCACTCCTCTGTCAGTCAGGCGTGTCATATGGAATCGAAGTCAGTCCATCAGAGATGTTCCTCAACCACTCCATCTCTCTGTCAAGCGTTGCATATGTCATCGAATCGTGGCGGATCGTGGACGGAGTCTATGAGAATCGGAAGGACCTGGAAGGGACGGGCCTGGGCGTCGGGCTTCCCGGAACCTGGGGGTTTCGAGGGGAGCGAAGCGGGACAATCATCGCCGCGGTGGGGCGAGTCAGGGGGAGGTTCAGCCTAGTTGGGGCCGTCTGTCAGTGTGCGCGCGGCTGGCGCCCCGCGATGGGAAGAAGCCTCGCATCTGCCAGAGCCGACACTGGCCACTGGGTGTATCTGTCGGAACGCTCAGAGCTCGACGACCTTGGGCTGCGCGTTCTGCGCATCTGATTTATCCTCCGAGCCGTCGCTCCCATCCTCCGTCCCACTCTCGCTCTCGCTTTCGCTCTCCTCACTACTCTCGCTCCCCTCATTAGCCTCCTCCCACACGCGCCCCTCGCGCTCTACGACCGGCCCCATATCGCCCTTGACCTCGCCCTTGACGTCAAACACGCCGAGCCCCACATCCATCGCGACGACGTCCCCGCTCCCAGAGTTCTCGTTCTCGATGCTCACGCTCCCGGGATCCGCAGCGGCGCGGGCGAGAATGTCGGCGTTCGAGGCGGCCAGGAGCGGGAGGAACGCACGGGCGCGGGCAAGCACTGTTTAGAGTGATGTACAAAAGGAGTAGTTTGGATGGGAGATTCGTAGTGGCGTCAGTATGGGTGGTTGGGATACACTGGAGACACACACCGTCGCTCTCGGGCACGGCGTGTGGTCTGCTCGGGGGGAGGGGAAACGGCGGTGCCTCAGTCCCCTCCATCGGCGGCTGTGAGATCGAGCTGAAGAGGTTGCCTGGTGGTCAGTACTTCTAGACTTTGAGAGTGGATCGGCCATTCGCGAGCTTTCCGGGCTCTCCGAGTTCTTATCTCCGTCCCTCATATGTCCGCTCCTCCAATCCCAATTTCTGACTCACCAAGCCGTGCGGAGCGCGCCTCCTCGTCCTCAAAGTCGAGCTTCTCGCGCTGGGACATGGTGGTGCCGAGTGGGTGGTGAAGTTGATGTTGATGCTATTGTAAAATTAATCCAGAACAGGACGGAGGTACTGTATGACGTCTAATTTTTGTGAAGGTAAACCCCCCAGGTTGATGCGACTCCATGTCTCAGTGGGTGGATTGTGAGATCGTGAGATGCGAGACAGTTTGTGGGTTTGCGGACTTGAACCAAGCACCACGTACTCTAGCTCACTCGCGAGCGTGATTCGACGGCCGAGATTGCACCACCCCGCAGCCATGCCGACTTGCCTGTTTGTCTTGGCATTCGAGCGCTGGCCGCCATGAAGCGCCAAGGAAAGGCGAGAGCCACAGCCAGCCCGAGCGCGTCGACGTCACGTCTGGAAACTCTTTCGCCGACATCCTCCCTCGTCCCTCATCTCCCTACCACAGTGGACACACAGTGGACAAACGGGGTATCTGCATCTACATGTTCTATCAAAATTTCACAAAAAATTACTGCTTCTTGGCCTTGTCGGGGATGGGGTTTCCGTCCTCGTCGATGAGGCCCTTTGCCTTCATGTTCTTGAGCGAGGCGATGAGCGGGTCGAGCTCGGGGACCGGCTCGCGGTGCGATCCGAAAAACTTGTCCGCCCACGTAAAGTACTGTCCGTAGTTGCAGGTAAAGTAGATGTGGTGGAGAGTGTGGTGTGCGGGCGAGTTGATGAAGCGCTCCCAGCCGTTGCCGTGGAGCATGTCGCCGTCGTGGATCAGGATCGTCCAGAACTGCACAAACGCAAACATGCCAAGGTACAACATGCGGTGCATCGGGAAGAGGTAGACGAAGACACTGGGCGTTAGCGCTTGTGATCCATGTTATCCATGCGTGAGGGGTGACGAGTGGCGGAATGTGGCAGTCATGTGGCGGCGATCCGTGAGTGGCACTTGGCCCACACGACATCACATATGTGACTGTCCACAAAAGGTCGTGCGAACATGCCCCAGTTTCACACAGAGGCAAAGCCAGCATGGGGCGCGGAATGCCTCGGGTGCAGGCGACCAGGCCATGCGTGTAGAAGTGCTGTAACTACCCTGGTTCATCCGTAAAACGGTGGCAGGTGCGGAGGTGGGTGGCTCGCGAACACGACCAACTACCACATTCAACACCCCATTTTGGTTTCTTCGCAGCTCCTCCAGTTCTTCTCCAATCCCTCCCATATTTCGTTAGGAGCTGCGCCAGAGTCTACTGTGTACTCACTGGTAAGGAAGAGACTGGAAGTAGCCGTCGAGAGGGTGGAAAGCGAGGGCGGCGTAAGGAGTCGGTACAATCCATTTATGGTGTGGCTTGTGCAGCCATTTGTACACTCTCGGGTGATGCTCGCCAGCGTGAATCAGGTAAATTAGGAAGTCCGTGAAGACGAGGAAGAAGACGGCCGAGAAAACAAAGTATGCCCATCCATATTCGTCGACACTGTTGTAGAGCTTGGAATAGCCGCGGACCTCGCCGAGGAACCACGGGAGGGTGAGGAGGTCGATGGTCGGGGCTGCGATGAGACTGCTGATGATTTCCTGGCGGATCTGGTTCTTGAGGAAGCGCGGGTGGTGCTCGAGCCGCCGGTCGTAGAGGAAGAAATAGGAGAGGGAGCAGAAGATAAAGTACAGAGCGAGCGCGGCGGTGAGCGCGATAAACAGCAGGCTTGCGCACTGCCGCGGAATGCTGTCGCGGGCAAAGCGCGAGACGGCGTGTGCTGCTCCTACTGCTGCGGTCGCGTCGAGCGTGCCGTTTACGAGCAGCTTGCCGCCCGGAGAGGTGCCCGCCGGCGCGGGGAACAGGTACGCGTACGCCGCGTCAAAGGCGTACTCGTCGCAGTACTCCAGGACGAGGTCCATGGTGAGGCGGTGCTCGCGACGGAGAAAGTGGACGGGGGGGGGGGGGGGGGGGGGGGGGGGGGGGGATCGATGGGGAATGGCCGCTAGCGGTCCGGATCCGCTGATAAAGTTGGAAAGATGGGTCGCGGCGGGGACGACAGGTGGGTCTAGAGGAGAGACTATATTAAGAGAGGTGAAAGAGGTATGTCGTCGAGATGCGAATACAACACACGGCACGTCTGGCGCTGCTGCTGGTGGCCTGGTGGGACGATGCAGTCGTGCGATGGTGACTGACCGAAATTCGTGCCCGCTATTGTTCTTACGGCCCGCGTGGTAGGGCGGGGGTGGAGGGCGTGGCGGTGTGTGTGCGTGGGAGATGAGTTGAGAGACTCTGCGTGGCGGATGTCAAGTGGGAGGTCGAGAACGAGCGACCGGTCTGACCAGCACAGTGCGCAATGAACAAGAAGCGAGCGAAAAACAGGCCGCGGTGGCCACAACATGAACAGCCGGTAGCACGGCAACCCCGCCTCGATCCAGTTCCCAAGATCTCCCATCTCCCACCTCCGCCAGTCGTAAGATGTCGGCCACAGGGTCGGCATGCGCAAACAACTCTAACACGCTAATCAGCCAACGTTCCAGGTCAATACATCCTCTAAGGGGGGCCACTAGGGCTGGGTATTAGGAGTGCAAGGCAAGGTTCTTTTGTTGTCGTGTAACAAGCACAGCGGACAAAAAAATCTTTGCTGGGGGTGTGTCGTGGGAGGCGGAGAGTCGAGATCAAGGGTCCTATCCATTTCATCGAACGATGTTTTTTGACCGCGTTCCTGTGTGATGTTTTGTGCAGCGCGCAGCACCGGCCGAAAAATTCAGTCGCGGTGGGCACCACGCCCACGGTCAGTCCAGCCAGGGCGTCCCGCGCGTGTTCCAGGACTCCGACTACGTACTACGAGCCGATCGGGCCGTCCGGCCGGAACGTTGGCACGGAATCAATCGAATCGATTCTGGCCACGCGATTAAAGGAAGGTTCAGATAAGTCTTGTTCCTCACGTGGCTCTGATACCGCTCGTGCGCGCTCGTTTCGCTCGCTCGCGGGCGTCACCACGACCACTTCCCGCGTCACTGCCATTGTGACGGTGATCACGCAGTGACGATGTCGAGCTCTAGTTAGCTGCTGTTGACACCATCTCGGCCACTCGTTAGTATAGCGAGCACAACACTCTCAACAATCACGACACCACCGCCGCCGCCGAGGAATAGAACAAGGCTGCAAGTTAGCATCAGCATTTCCGTTACCTAGCGCGTCGCCCGCGCCCACCTCTTACCCCCGCCTTCCCCGACCCCCCTTCGCCGCGATGGGATTCGGCCACGTCCTCTTCATCGGCATCATCTTTGCGGCCGTCGGCGCCGTGTCGTGGTTCGGCACCCGGCCGGGACAGTACCAGGTGTGAGTAGCAGTCAGTGCTGATTCTACTGCCAACACGCCTTGCTTGTTCTTTGCAGCTGACGCCCAGCCTGATCCGCACGTCGGCGCTCCTCACCCTCTCGTGTCTGTACCTCATGTGGGCAGTGACCTACACCGCGCAGATGAACCCGCTTGTCGGTGAGTGCCGAGTGATGGTGTAGTGGGCGGTAGTGTCTTGGTCGATTAGAATGAGCGCTTTCTTTTCATCCGAGACGATCCATGACGATCGCCCGCCTTCCCCCCTTGCCACTCTTTGCTGACGACAGTCCCCGTGCGGACCTTGCATAAAGCGAGCGAGGAATAGCGGGCGAGGGCGTGTATGCGATGTGTATTGTTTGGACTCTTAACGGAGGAGGCAGGGCGGCGGTGAAGTGCCCGCCCGGTACTCTGCGAGAGGCTGCTACTCGGCTGAGAGGCGAAGATTGACCTGCAGCAGATTACTGACCCAAATACCGACCAAAACGCGACTGATTTAGCTCTACTTCTTACCCACTGGCAATGCTCCAGCATTCAAGATCCCTTAACGGTCCGATTAACGGTCCGAATGGCTAAGCAGAGTGGGCGGTAGTGATCGCAGTGGGATATCCATCGGGCAGCACTCCGCAGGCGGCTGACGACAACCGGCGGAGGGGAGAGGACTGACAGCTAGTAGATGACTGGCTACAACGTCGGTATTGCAGACGGCAACCGAGGACGACTGGTCGCTGACGACTAAGCGAAGATTAGCAGCTGCCAGTTCTGCCCTCCTCTGCGCTGCCCACTGGGTATATGTAGAGAAGACTGCACGGCCGTCGACGGGTTGCTCGACCTTGGGGTATTGGCGCCGGCTGAACCTAGACGTCTGTAGCTCAATGACTTCGTAGATGGCAGATACTCTTATTCTACGTTTCCTACTTGCTCTCAGGGCACAGTTCGCGGTCGCACCGCAGCGGGTACTTAGGACCCCACTCGCAAGTTTCACTTCCCCCGCTCAACACGCTCACACCACTTCACCACAACCACCGCACGTCACGGGCGTATCTCGCACAGCTACATGTCAAGAGTACATAGATACGTCATCCTCGTCTGGTCAACCGGTACCAGCCAGCTCCCTCCGTAACCCCCTAACCCCCACCGCTACTCCTTCTCACCCCGCAATGCAAAATGCTATCTATCAAATGAAGTTTTGTCGTTTCCGTGAAAGAAAAGAACCAAAGCATGAAAAATGCCCCGTGTCGAAATGGCGTCCTCGTTAACTGATGCTCAGCCGGGTCACGTCCGCGTCCTTCTCTACCGTCCCGCTGCCTGCGCTGCTGCTGCTCCCTGTGCGCGTTTTGGGCTTGCCGTTCGCGACGGCCGACGAGTACGAGACGGCCGGCGCGGCGGGGGTCGCGCGTGTCGGCCAGCCGCTGGGCGACGCGCTGGGCGACTTGTTGGCCAGGCTCGGGCCGCCGGCCGTGGGGCTCGTGCCGGGCGAGTGCTTCGGGTCAAGAGGCTCGACGTTCTTGATCCACGCGCCGATTGCGCCGCTGCTTGTTAGCTGGAGTCTCACTATACTGCGTCAGCTACTCACAGGAAACCCTCGTGGCGGAGGAAGCAGGCACGCATGGTGCCCTTGGACCAGAAGCGGATGGCGTACGACAGCGTCGAGATGGTCGCTGCGTGGCCTGCAAGTGTAAGTATTTGCGCGGGTACAACAATTTTGACTACCCACCTCGGATGAAGCATCCTGAGAAGAAGACGCGGTCGAGACCGTACTTGGCTGCGTTCATGTATGCAATGTGGCCAATGTTGTTCGAGATGGCGTACAGCAAACTACGCGCAATGTCCTCCTGCTTGAATTTCTTCTTGCGCCCCGCCTCGCCGTGCTTGAACACCTTGCCGAACGATGACGCGATCGTGCTCGACTTGAGGCCGATCTTGCCATAGTCCGAGCCGTAGATATCACCGACGAGCATGTCAACTGCCGAGTTGTCGCCCTGTTCCGAGAGGAGCAGCATTTCGTCAAAAGTGCTCGCGTCCGTCAGGAGAGAGAGGAGACCCCACAGCGTTCCGCCTCCGAGAGAGGTACCGGAGACACGCTCAAAAGTGCCGTCCTCGTCGACCTTGACGATCGACACGCCGGAGCCAATGTTGACGACCAGGCAGGGGAACACTGGCGTCTCATCGCCGGCGGGTGCGAATGTGACCTGGTACGACGGGGGCGAGGGGGATGGACGGGGGAGCTCGGCGGCGGGTATCGTGCGCGGGGCCTCGGGATGCGACACCTTGTAGACGAGCTCCTCGGAGAACCAGAACACTTCTTCCGGGACACGCGCCACAAAGCCAAGACCGAGAATCAAGCATTCCATCTCCTCCTCGCGGCGGACCTCGACACCCAGCTCCGAGGTGAGCTGGTCGTAGAAGCGGTGCGCACCACCGCCCGTAGCCATGACCTTGACCATGCTCTTCATGCGGTCGAGGCTCACGCGGTTGGCCTTTGCCGACTCCTCGATGAGCTCCTTGAGGAACGCGATCAGGTCATCAAGGCGCTCTGTCTCGAAGCGCGCAAAGTTGACCAAACCCCCTGGCAAGGGGTCGGGAAGCGACGCGCGGCGGAACCGGGGGTGACCACCCATCTTGCCCCGCGCCCTTGACCCGCGACAACCCCTTGCGCGGCGTGATGGCGAATTCATGAGCTTTTCGAGCTCGCGCGACTCGGACAGGATGCTTGGCGTGAGCGCACCGTTGACACACGGCCGTGTCCGCTCTGGCGTGTGCGTGCCATCGAGGAGGAGGGAGGATTCAGGAGAGGGAAGGGAGGTCTGGGTGCCAGTGGGCGAGGTGACTGCCTGGGCGGGCGGGAGAAACGGCGATGAGGGGTCCGATGCCGGCGGTGTCGTCGGTACTGGGTGGGTTGTCCGGGTGAAATAAACGACTTTGGCAAGCGATCCTCCGACCTGGGGAGCGTTAGTATCTCGGGGTTGTGCTTATCGGAGACTGGCGATAAGACTAGAGATTGATAGGTTCGGCTTCCGACTCGGTCCGAACCGGGTTACAAGTCACTACTCACGTCGATTGCAATGTGTGATACGGGCTCGATGTAGTGCGGGAGGTAGATTCCTCGCGAGTCGCGCGTCTGCCATCAGTGGGTGTCCTGAAATCAAGTCCGATGCGATTCCGATGCCACCGAGTCGTGTGGATGTAGCTAACAGCTCGGCCCGGCTGAAACCCTATTTCCACCCGCCAAGTTGCAGATTGCGGATATAACTCACTGCCGGCGACTCCTCCTGCACGATCTGCGCGCCGGTCGTGTCGACGGAGATGCCGTGGGCCTGCGGAATGGAGATTTCGGGGAGGAGAGACATTGTGTCGGGGCGGGGGAGGGGATGGATGGTGAAAGTGTGTGGAAAGGAGGATGTGGACACGTCGAACGCCGTACACTGCCAGGCAGATCTCGTGATGCCGCTGGCTCGACTGGACCCGACGTGGAGCGGAGGACAGGCGACAATGAGACCGGCCTACGGGGAAACCGCCGCAATGATACACAGAGTGCGGAGTGCGAGTGTGGGCCTGCACAATTGTCAGTTCAGTTTGTAAGAGAAAAAAAGGAAGTACGATCAGCGACAACTGCCCTGCGCTCCGAAAAAACGACCAGGTCTGTGCACGCTGCATTCCCGCTGATACATACCTGTGCGCTGCCGAGAATAAGCAGGATATCGCCCGCGTTCGAGAATGAGAGTGGGTGGGGAGACCGCTGGCGGTGGTCGTACGAGGTGGTGTCGCGTCGGGATGGGACGAGTTACCGAAGGGTGAGCGGGCGGGATGCGCGTGCCGTGCGGGGGTGGGGCTAAGGAAAGAGAGTTGGTTGGGGGCCGCTGTCGCTGAGGAGCGTCCTGTGCTTGATGCTGATTTCGTGTCGTTTGGTGATGGAGAGGATGGAACTGATAGCGACGGGGTGTGAGTGTGCTGACACACCTAGATGTATCACTCTGTCCTTTGGTGTACTTTTTCTGGCCTGTGGTTGCCAGCTTAGCTTGGGACCCGACACAGCCGATGGGATGGTGTGTTGTAGGATGTACCTGGCGAGCGGCGGGTATGCGGGCTTGTAGCGGCACTGGTGGGGGAGGGAGGGACTGGCTGGCATTTTGGTACCGAGTTGCCGAAGCACCACAGCAGAGGCTGGCCAGCGTAGTAAAGGGTTGGCAAGGGGGTGGCCCCGGCCGGCTCCATCTTGCCGAAGTCCACATTCTGAGACATTCATTCTCGGGACACACTGCCTTTGTGAAAGCTGGGAATGCTCTTTCTCGGCAAAGAGTGAGCCTGACACTTCATCCCCCACAGACAAGGTACACCGTTCGGAGCGGCCAATTCCACCGATTAACGAGCGATAAGGAAATGACAAGACAGGAGGAGCTCGCTTGTCCGGGCCCGGGCGCCAACCACATCTGCCCCAAAGACAACATTCGCCAGGATATCAGGCTCACTGCCGTCATCGGGTGGCGCACTCAAAGCTCCGAGGTCAGCGCCAGGAGTGCATACAGTCATGCAGTCACAGGGCCAGGCACCCCCACATGCCCGCCGGACACTGTCGGCCGTCAGTATCTAGCAGCAGAAACGAGCCCCGGACAAGCCCGGGGAGATTGTCGCGTGGGGGGGCGGAGCCCTGCGGCTTCACCTGCCAACTCCGCACTGCACACGCATCTCGCGGTGGGGGTTAGTGGGGGAGAGATCGGAGGGACCAGTACCTGCAGTTTGAGTCGGGGTTGTCTGGGGCCTGTCAGCCGATCGCTGGGGCCGCGCGACGTGCATACCGCATCTCTCCTCGTGTGCGGCCGCGAGCGCGAGCGCGCGACCTTTGGCCAGCTCTCAGTCGCGCCGGGCGCATACCGTGCCCCGCATAGCCCCGCGTTGTGCTTCGAGAGTGACCTCACGAGATCGAGGAGCGGAATGGGGTGGGGGTGCAGCCTATGTAGTTATCTACGAGCAGGTCCCAGCAAGTATCGCGACCAGCAAGTATCACAAGCAGCGGGTATCGCAACTGTGGCAGATGAGCGCCCGGAATCGACCGTAATCTAGATGGCCCAGATGGCCCAGACAGCTTCAGTCAAGATTGCAGATCGCAGTCCTCCGCAACAGCCAACTCCTGTAAAGTGTCGCCGCCACCCGACGTCAACGTTGCTTATCAAGAGACCGCTCAAGTATCCGGATACCGCCTGGACAGTGTGGAGATTTTACCTGTTTCCGATTCACCCCTCTTGCATTCCTTGACCCACCTCCGTTTCTCCTATAATCCTACTACTACTGGAGCCAGTGCCGTGGTCGCGTGCCGCTGCCGCGATGCCAAGCTCGCAAGCAATGTACTATCGCCCACCGCATAGCGCACCTTCTGTTGTTGTCGATAATGGGGAACGGCCGTCGGCGACGCCCGGAGGGAGATTACCGACGTCAAGCGCGGTTGAGTGCAGTTGACCAGCATGCACTTTCCAGCCCACCTTGGGATCTGGCAACGAGCTCGCGGGCAGTCGCACATATGTGTCCTGTGGACGCTCATCGCTCCTATCGGCTGAGCACCCAGAGCCCGCAGGAGCAGGCAACGAAACCGACAATCCATTCTATCAGATTCTCACTGTCTCAACTCCAAGGGTTTGGGACAAGGGGTCTCAAGCAGACTGGCGATCGCGCCGATCCCAGAACCCGAACTATTCCTCCTCATCCTTCTAATTCTTCTGACATTGATTTACGCCTGTGGGATCCGACAGTGCTGATCCGCTGATCCGCTGATCCCCTTTGAAACTTCTTCCATCAGAAGGGGAGTTAGTCACCCATCAATCCTGCAGCACATCTTATCGTAGCCGAGTCAACTCTTCTCTTTCGTCACCTCTAAAGAAAGCCAAGTCTGGAAAACCTCCAACCCCCAACTACCAGAGCTTATGGACACACGAGCTCCCCGATCACTGCTCACTGACGCGTACTGACGAGATACGAACAGGGAGGACCATGCTCCCATTCATCCGCGGCATGGGTGTAAGTGCGCTCAGGTTCACATCCGCAAGACTCTGCCCCGCCGGGCGTCGTGCGCGCCGTGCAGCATCGGGGTCCCACGCTCACGGATCGCCGGGCGAGGTTGGGGATTGAAAGCGTCCATAATCCATGATCGTATCTGGCAACAAGTGTACCATGGGTGTCTCAATGGCGCGCCGGGTCCGCCGCTGACGATCCAAACTCACCGGCTCAGCGTCCTACAACTCGCGAGTGCATCGCGAACGACCTCGAGGTGGCCCTTCCTCCACATACGGGCGAGACAGTCGGGATTGCAGTCCTGGTCGTGTGATGGATTTGAGGCTCACACGAGATGCCTCGAGGTATATAGCCAGTCACGGTTAATGCGTCGCCCGGTCCATATCCGAGTTCGGACCTCCGGTTCCATCCTGTTCATACCATTAGCACCCCACAGGGCCACAGTGTTTCTCCTCCACTCCATGTCGCTTCCTGATCACTATTTACAGCATCTGGCCCCAGACTCTCGCTACTATGCATCCTGATCACCGCGTCTAAACTAGGAAGGCAACTTAAAACACTACTAGCTACTAGAGCATGAACGTGAGGGGGTTCTCAATGTATCCCTTGAATGCGTTGAGCCAGCGGGCGCCGACTGCGCCGTCGACGGTGCGGTGGTCCGACGAGAGGGTGACGTTCATGACGTTGACCGTCTTGAAGCCCTTGGGGTCTTCAGGCGCCGGGACGAGCTTGGCCTCGGTCTTGCCGACAGCCAGGATACACGACTGCGGCGGGTTGATGATCGCCGTAAAGTGGTTGACGCCAAACATGCCCAGGTTGGAGATGGTAAAGGTGCCGCCCTGGTACTCCTCGGGCTTGAGCTTGTTGTCGCGGGCCTTGGAGGCCAGCGACTTGGTCTCGGCAGAGATGGCCGCAAGGCCCTTGGTGCCCGCGTCCTTGATGATGGGAGTGATCAGGCCAGTCGGGGTAGCGACAGCGACCGAAATGTCGGCCTGCGAGTACTGCCTGATGGTCTCGCCGAGCCACGCCGAGTTGGCCTCGGGGACGTCGTTGAGAGCGAGCGCGGAGGCCTTGACAACTGGCGGTTAGTGGGCTCTTAAATGCCTGTGCTCACTGAAGTCGTTGACCGAAAGCTTCGACTTGCCCTCGCTGGCCTTGTTGAAGACCTGGCGGAGCTTCAGGAGGCGGTCCATGTTGCACTCCATGGTGATGTAGTAGTGCGGCACCTGCTGCTTCGACTCGGCAAGGCGCTTGGCAATCACCCGGCGCATGTTGGACGTGGGGACGTCCTCGAACGTGGCAGCGGCCGGTGCGGCAGCGGCGGCAGGAGCAGCGGCACCAGAAGCGGCAGCACCCTTGAATCCGTTGACGTCCGCCTGCGGGTTAGCGATGCTCGAGCAGAAAAGGATGGGGTTGAGCGGTAGCCCACTGTCTGCTGGAAACTAGACGAGCCAGCAGCACAAAAGTGGGGCAGACTTCCCCTGCATCCCCATCCACTCACCTCCGTGATGCGGCCCTCAGGACCGGTGCCCTTGACCTGGCCAAGGGGGATGCCCTTCTCGAGCGCAATCTTGCGTGCGAGGGGCGAGGCGAAGAAGGTGGGCTTCTCGCCGCCCACCTCCTTCTTCGGCGCGGAGGGCTTGGTCTCAGCCTTGGGGGGCTCGTCCTTCTTGGGCGCCTCCTCCTTGGGCTCCTCCTTCTTGGCCGGAGCGTCGTCCTCGTGAGGAACAGCCGCGGGAGCGTCGTCGCCCTCTGAGGCGAGCTTGTCGGCACCGGCAATGTCGTCGCCCTCCTCGCCGATAATGGCAATCGTGCTGCCGACCTGGATGCCCTTGGTGCCCTCGGGCTTCTGTTTCCGTCAGCAGATGCATGTGGTGATTCTGGTGCTCTGAGCAGTCCACCCGACATAAACACGAGCCGTGCGGCGTGCACATCCACGGGCTGGTTGGTTCATGTGGTGGAGGTGGGGGACACTGCCGGCGGCAGTTTGAGCCCCAGAGAGGTGATACGCACGACAATCTTGGCAAGGATACCGTCGTCCTGGGCCTCGACATCAATGGTCGCCTTGTCCGTCTCAATCTCGAGGAGGACGTCGCCGGCCGCAAAGGTCTCGCCCTCGTTCTTCTTCCACGCGGCGATGCCGCCCTCGGTCATGGTGGGCGACATGGCGGGCATCTTGAACTTGGCCAGCTCGGCGAGGGGCGCCGAGGTGCGGAGCGCTGTGGGATGGAGAGACATAAAAGGCAGGTCACGGTCGTCAGATCGGTGCAGGCGTTCATCGCGTCAGTACCGTGTGCTCGTTGTGTCCGCAGCAAAATCTCCATCTCTTCTGTGGGAGCGACTTACAGCGCGAGGAGCGGACGGTGCCGGCCAGCAGCTGACGCCGGGCAACGTGAGCGAGAGACAGCATAGTTGCAAGAGGGCGTGAGACGGGGGTGATGGAGAGGGGGATGCAGGTGGGAGTGAGAGCGAAAGGAGAAAAAAAGCGAAACAAGACTGGGATGCCCGCTCGTCGATGTCGAGCAAAGATGTTGATGGGATGTGGGCTACCATGAATGGTACCAGTATGGTTGCACATGATCCCTCCCCCTCCCCTTCACCCAGGAGAGTCCTGCTCTCTACCCCACACTCTGCCACTCTGTGCCACCATACAGAGGTACTATGCTGTGAATTGTCAATTGCATTGGGGGGGACAACTGACAGCCAACGGCAGCCCGTGTTCCTATCCGTTGCCGCCGGCCCGTGGGCTGCAAGCGGACCTCCCCACCACAGCTTCTTCCCATACAAAATACCACGCATATCCCACGTTTTATGATGTCATCCCCGGAATGTCCAGCCATTCCCCCAGCCAATGTGCCCAGCGGGTCAGCGGACCAGTCCACTCCGCTCGGTGGCTATTTTCCGGATCGGCGTTTACAGAGGAGGAAGGGAAAAGAAAGGTAGAAAAAAATGGCAGTGGGCAGAGGGAATTGGAATTGGAATTTATTATTGGACTCGACTCCCAGCTGAATCTCTGGCAGCCAGCAGGCAGATTTCTCTTGGTGGAGGTCGTTCACTTTGAGCACACGCGCTTCAACAACAATAATACCCACCCCACCCACCCATCCACTCGCCTCACCCGTGCCCACATCAATGGCATCCACCACCCCGCTCGTCCTCCCAGGACAGCCACTCCCGGCTGCATTCACCACCCCGCCCCTCCCCCAGTGCGGGCAAGGGTGCTACGAGGCAGGCGAAAGGATCCTCGCCAGCGTCGTCGGTAGACCACAGCGTGATGGAGCGGTATGTGTTGTGCTGTTGTGGATGCTTGGAGACTTGGATGCAGGTGCTGGATACTGTCAAGATGTCAATATACGCCATGCATGCGGTCCGCTTCCAAGCCTCCAACCCAAGATGTAGCACACTCTGACTCCAGGTGGTGAGCGTGATCGGCAAGGAGGAAGCCGGCGCCGTCCCGGACATTGGCTGTGTCGTGAGTTGCAGAACTGACCGTGAGCTCTAGGACTGTCACTGACGACAGGTTATCGGACAAGTGCGTCACCCGTACTCATGCACCTCTGATGTCAGGTATCCCGCCTCTCGCCGCAGCAGGCGCACATTGTCATCCAGGTGGTCAACAACCGTCCCGTGGCCGACTCGACCGAGGAGCTGACCGGCGTCGTGCGCATCGCCGATGTGCGGTGAGTCGCTGGCGAAACTTGCAGAAGGTACTGATCCCAAGTTTGACAGAGCGCGACAAGGTCAAGATGAGCGAGTGCTTCCGGCTCGGCGATATCGTCAAGGCCAAGGTGGTGAGTGTTGGAATTGCAGGTGTAGATTGTCAATGTTACCTGTCTCGCATCGAGTCGGTGATCTTTGATACGCGTCCTCCCTGTCAGGCCATTGTGGGGTATTCTAACCACAGCTCTCCCTCGGCGACGCGCGCAGCTACTACCTCTCAACAGCGGCCAACGAGCTGGGCGTGGTCTACGCGACTTCCGAAGACGGTGCGTCCTGACTATGCGTTCAGCCCACAACTCCATCTTTGGCTGAGATAATCTAACTTGCCCACAGGAAACCCGCTTCTCCCGGCATCCTACCAGGAGATGGAGGACCCGCAGACCGGCCGTGTGGAGAAGCGCAAGGTCGCCAAGCCCGAGGGCGCGTAATGAGACGAGGATACGAGGCAGGAGATTGTACATTCATTCATCATGTATACAAGCACATCGCACTTTGCACAGTCACCATTCATGATGGCCATGAATGGCGTTCATCGCGGCCTCACGACGCAGACAACGGGCACACTGGCACACTGGCACACTGACGGGGGCAGGGTCAATTGACCTTGTGTGTGTCTCTGGCCCGAAACGATAGGTTGTGAGCCCTCGTTGCTACATGAACATGCCCTCGGATCCTCTTTACCTGTCACTACGAAACACGCTGGCCAAGCGTGTGTTATGCATGCGCTAGATGCTAGCTCGACTGGCTGTACCAGAGAGTACGTAGTGTAAGCATCCCGTCTACAGTGCACGATGCTCGCGATGCTCATGTGAGACAGGCTCCACGTGGGCGCCACTGAGCGACATTGCGACATTGCCTAGGTTACCTGTGACACCCCGAGAAAGGGAGAGCCACTGCCGTCACCTGCGCTCCGTAGGGTGGGTTTCACCAAATTACCCCTGCTGCTGCGCCGCCTCGGCAAGCTCGCAGCTCCCAGAGTCCATCCACGTCGTGCATTGCTCCGAAGCAATCTCTTCCAGCCAAACATCTCCACTCTCCAACACCTTCCTTGTCCCAACCCCCACCCTCCGACCTCCGACCACCGAGCCTAGCTCATATAGTTGGATATGGCCTCCTCGATATCGCGGCGCGGCGCGCGCGGCTCCCCGCCACTAAGCGGCGGTCCCCTGTCGGGGGCGAGCAGCGTGCCCCCGGAGATGCGCTTCGACCCTCGCGACCGCGAAGCTCACGCCGCTCGCACTCCCGAAGCAGACGCCGACGCCCGCCTCCGCCTCAAGCACGAGGGCCCTGTTGCCGCGACTGGATTCGGGCGCCGCGGACACGGGCGCGCAGGCGCCATCGCAGGTCTCCGCAGGCGCGAGTGGGTGCTCCTCTCGGCGGTGTGTGTGATTGCCTCGTTTGTACGCCTGTGGAACCTCGGTTGGCCGACTTCCGTTGTGTGAGTCTAGGAGGCAATGGAGAGGGAGGTGGATTTGACAGCTGGATCGAGAGGCAGCAATGCTGCCAACAGTGTCCCATCCCCTCATTGCCTGTCGCCTGCCCAATGTCCCGTCCCTAACCGCAGCTTCGACGAGGTTCACTTTGGCGGCTTTGCCGCAAAGTACATTCGCCGCAAATACTTTATGGACGTTCATCCCCCGCTTGCCAAGCTGCTGGTCACGCTCTCGGCGTTTATTGGTGGCTTCGACGGCCAGTTTGATTTCAAGGACATCGGAAAGTGAGCTGGAAAGACTGGAGCGCAGCTCACACTCCAGGGACTACATCGAGCCAAAGGTTCCCTACATTGTGATGCGGTCGTTCCCCGCCATTCTCGGTCTCGCCCTTGTGCCCATCACGTTCCTTACTCTTATTGCTCTTCGCCTGAGTCTTGCTTCGGCACTCCTCGGCGCGCTTCTCGTCACCTTTGAGAACGCGCTCATAACCCAGTCGCGCCTCATTCTCCTCGACTCGTATCTCGTATTCTTCACCGCGCTCACCATCTTCTTCTGGGTGCGCTTTTCCAACGACGACAGCGAGGGTCGCGCGTTCACCAGGTCTTGGTGGCAGAACCTCGCGCTCACGGGCGCTGCGCTCGGCGCAGTTTCGTCGTGCAAGTGGGTCGGCCTTTTCACCATTGCGACCATTGGCTTTGGCACCATCCGCCAGCTGTGGCTCCTCCTCGGCAACCTCAAGGTCACCCCGGCGATGTGGGCGCGACACTTCATTGCGCGCGCCGCCTGCCTCATCGTCCTCCCCATCTCCATCTACATGCTCACCTTTGGCATCCACTTCTGGATCCTCGACATGTCGGGCGACGGCGACGGCTTCATGTCCTCCGAGTTCCAGCACACGCTTCAGGGCCACAGCATGGACGACACCTTTGCTGACGTCGGCTACGGCTCGCACGTCTCGATCCGACACGTCAACACCCAGGGTGGATACCTTCACTCGCACCCGCACGCGTACCCCGGTGGTTCGCAGCAGCAGCAGATTACGCTCTACCCCCACCGCGACGACAACAATCTGTGGCGCATTGTGAATGCGTCAGCCCCCGACGGCCCCGTGTCGTACCCGTGGGACGACCTCCCCTTTGACTCGGTCCTCACCGGCTCGAAGATTCGCCTCGAGCACATTTCGACTGACAAGCGCCTGCACTCGCACGATGTGCGGCCCCCCATCTCCGAGGTCGACTTCCAGAACGAGGTCTCGGGCTACGGCTTCCCGGGCTTTGCCGGCGATGCCAACGACGACTTTATTGTCGAGATTGTCCCCAAGACGCGCGGACGCAAGGACAAGCAGGCGCGCCACCGTCTCCGCACTCTCCGCTCCCAGTTCCGTCTCCGCCACGTCATGACCGGCTGCTACCTCTTCTCCCACAAGGTCAAGCTCCCCGAGTGGGGCTTTGAGCAGCAGGAGGTCACCTGCAACAAGAACCCCACGTGGGACAACTCGCTGTGGTTCATTGAGACCAACAAGCATGCGCAGCGTGAGCTCCGGGAGAATGGACAAACAACTGACATCCAGTCGACCCGGACGCCGAAAAGGTCAACTATGAGCGCCCGTCGTTCCTCTCCAAGTTCCTCGAGCTCCAAGGCGTCATGTGGCGCACGAACGCGGGTCTAACTGACCGCCACGCGTACGACTCGCGTCCCCACCACTGGCCGGTCCTCCGTCGTGGCATTGTGAGTGAGAAAAGTGTCACTGAGATCTGACGGCAGAACTTCTGGGTGCGCGACCACCGCCAGGTGTACCTCATCGGCAACCCTGTTATCTGGTGGGGCTCGTCGCTGGCGATCCTTGCGTACATTGTCTTCCGTGGCGTGCTGATTCTCCGTGCCAAGCGCGGCTACCGTGACCTCTACCAGCGTGGGTTAAGGAAACATCGCTTTGGCTAACCCACAGCGAAGATTGCGTTCTACGACGAGGCGTGCGCGTTCCTCCTCATGGGCTGGGCGCTGCACTACCTGCCCTTCTTCCTCATGCAGCGCCAGCTCTTCCTGCACCACTACCTCCCGGCCTTGTGGTTTGCTATCCTGCTCTTCTGCACCGTGTTCGACTATGCCACCTCGCGCATCCGCCCACGGACCCGGTTCCAGATTGTCGTCGCGATCGTTATTGTCGCGCTCTGGGCGTACAACTACTTCTCCCCGCTTGCGTACGCCGGCCAGTGGACAAAGGCCAAGTGCAACAACGCCAAGTGGCTCAAGAACTGGGACTTTGCTTGGTGAGTAAATGGGTATCACCCCAGAGTCCGTTGCTAACCCCCAGCAACGATTTCTACGACTCGGTGTCGCAGTACAACCCGCCCGACCAGAAGGTGTACGTTGACGCGGGCGTGTCGTCGGCGAGCGCTGTTCCGAGCCCGAAGTTTGACGAGCCGGAGCCGATTCCGAACGCGTTCGACGGCGGCGACGAGGCCGCGCAGGAGGAGAGGACGGTCGCGCCGATCGGCCCCGCCAACGAGGTGCACATGAAGGACTCGACGGCGGTGAGCCCCGGCGACGCGACCCACGTCGCGGACATCCAAGCCGACGACCGCGCGCCCGTCGGCCTCGACGCCGGCGCCCTGGAGGTGACTGCCGCGGAGCACGACGAGGGCGGCTGGCACGGCGGCGCCAACGAGGCCAACAAGCGTGACGCGCCGGAGGCGGACGCGGACAAGCCCGAGGCGAAGATCAACAAGCTCGACTAGTCGAGCCTAGATGGCGATCAATGTATACCAGTGCTGCGGCGGAGCCGTGATGCGCCGTGATGCCCCGTGTCTTGCCGACGGTCGGCGGTGATACTGACTTGTGAGGTGACAAGTGAGATATCAGGCCATGTATATCAGGTCTGTCGACATGTCAGAATCGCGGCGCGGCGGGGGGGTCAGGTGAAGGTATGTCAGATGTGCCATCCGGCTGCCCACATGCCCACGAGTCACATGCCCAGGGAGTGCAATTTGTATTCTTGGTATTCTTGGCTCTTTTATCAAGAGTCGCGGCGCAGAAGAACGCAGAAACATGCGTGCGTAATCTTACTATCTGCCGAATACGGCAGCGGCACCGGCGGCAGCGAGCCGTGGCGGGCCGCGAGATGCCGACGACAAATGATACGGATACGGCGATACGCGCTCATGTCGACTGTGCTGACTGATATCTACGTGCCGCTTCAGCTTGAGCGGTGTGGTGCCATTGACTGACGACGCCAATGACCGCGGCTGGCGGCTCGCACAATTCGGGTCTCGCAGTCTCGCAGTCTCGCAGTCTCTCAGTCTTTTAGTTTTCCAGTCTGGGTGGCGGCGCGGACGACTGCGCTGCCGTGGACACGTACAGTATGGCGCGACAGGGAGACGCGAGAGACTAGGCAACGGTGGCCGGCACAGGTGGGCGCTGGGCGCTGGGCGCGAGCTATGGGAATGGGGAATGGGCACAGAGCGGCGTTGGCGTAGAGTGAGGCGTATGCCCGGATCCTAGGAATCTGCAGCCTGAAGAGTGGATAATCCCATGTGTCAGAGTTTGGAAGGCATGTGGCCTCGTCGCAGTGGGGCCTTGGGTCCTTGGGTCCTTGGGGTGGACAAGTGTAGAGGGGATGAGACTGACGGGGCCAGGACGGGGTACTCGTGCCGGCGCTCAGACTTCGAACCCCTCTCCAGCTCTCCAGCTCTCCAGCTCTCCAGCTCTCCACAATCCAGCTCTTCAGCTGCCACGGTCCACGAAGCCGTTCCGCCCCATCCTAGTCTGCATTTTCGTTCATTGTTCTCGAACCTCTGGGGTGCACGTGCAGTAAAACTACGATACTATATTCCCCGATCGTGAGAGTGGACGGATTGAGGTAAGCCGAGTCCCAGAATTCCCAGAATTCCCAGAATTCCCAGAATCCCAGGGTCCTGTGATCTGAACTTCGGGACAAGACCATTCGTCCGCTTCCTCTGCACGCCGGTTCCACCAGGATGCGCACATGACTGCACGCCAGCACATGAGGTGCACACGTGCCCCGCGGGAAAAGGTTTGCGCGGTCGGGAAACGCTTGGTCGGTTGATGTGGCCTGCGTGGGCTTGTGGCCTTGTGCGCTGGTAGGTTTGTAGGCTTGCAGGCTTGTCGGCTGGGTATGCAGCGATATTCTTCATCAGACCTTTCTGATCTACTGATCTTTTTCAAAGGTCTGAATCGAATAGAGATATAGCGATCGCGCGTGCCTCGGGGCCTCGGGGCGTCGGGGCCTCGGGGGGCTCATGTTGGGCTGTAATGCGCGCGCATACCGCGGCTCGCACTATGCCGGCAGCGGCTGTAGCGCGACATGCGGCTGCTTGTTAATAGACAGTGTCGCACTAGTTGTCCAATGGTGGCGAATGACGCACATGTGCTGCAGGAGCATACCATACCATACATCCTATGTAAAAAGGCAAACACAAAGAACCCAATTTTTAGAGGGTGGGAACGGATACGGAGCAGATGGAATGGCTCTACAGGGAAATACGGATCGGGAGGGGTCGTAGTTGCCGCGGACCCCGGCGGCTCTTGAGCCGCGCGCCGCGCGCCCCGATCGCAATTGTATAATGTCATGTCGAGGTCGGAATGAGGAGGTGAATGCAGAATGTGGATGTGGAGTGGATTTCGAGTAGTGGACAGCGAGCGAAGGTACCGAGTCAAACGAGGATACGGGAGCCGGCCGGTTAGGCGTAGCGTCGATGTGATCCCTTTTACAGGGTCTTGCGCATTCCCGAGATGTGGATCATTCCTCCGGGACCAGTGTCAATCATCAGTCACGATCGCCCAAATGGTTCTGCTCGGTTTCAAGCCGCATGGCAGCCTGTGTTGCCTGTTGTGCCCGTGCTCGAAACCTAATCGTCCTCGTCACGGATGGCGCACAGTAACCGAGTGGCTCTACATGTTTCGCCCTCCCTGGCCCAACGCTTCTCTGGATACACAGGCCGTGGCACACAGTTGCACACACGCGTCGTAGGTGTCCACCCTAAAACACCTTACGCCTCCACCTCGGCGAGGGGAACCACAGTTCGCTGCGCCTGTAGCTCCATCTGCTGCGCGACCCACGCGGGCATGTCGACATCGGCGTCCTTGTCGGCAAGCAACCAAGGGTGCTGCAGGAGCTCGGCGTACGTTGGGCGTGCGTTCGGGTCCTTGCGGAGACTGAAGTCAGCACGGTTCACCACTAAGATAACACATGGGATGGAATGTGCTCCGCACAATTCCCATGGGCCCTTTTCCGCTAGCGCGGTGGCTGCGGAATAGCACGAGCACTCACCACTGGGCGACAAAGTCCTTGGCATCGTCGCTGTAGCTGTCCGGTAGCGCCGGTGCCGGCCCGTTGACGATCGCTGTCAACTGGGCAAACACGTTCGAGTATGTTTCGGGCGGGTAAGGGTACACGCCGGTGGCGACTTCGATTAGGCTCAGGCCGACAGACCACACATCGGAAGAAACGGTGTACGTCGACTTTTGGTTCTGTGACTCGCCCTTGATGCGCTCGGGGGCCATGTAGCTCTGGCAGCCAATGTTGGTCTTGGCAAGCGACTTTTCGAGCTGTCCAGAGACGCCAAAGTCGCACAGCTTTACCTCGCCCTTGGTGTTCATGAGAATATTGGTTGGCTTGACGTCGCGGTGCATGATTTGTAACTCATCTTTGAGGAACCGCAGTCCACGGACAATAGCAACGGTCATGCGGCGAAGCACCGGCTCGGGGACTAGCTGGTCGGACAAAGGCTGCGACGCAGCCTTCGCCTCGCCGACCATACCACCCGTCACGGAGGCCGGAGTACTCATGCTGGTGAGCTTGTCGAGCGAACCCGCGTCCATAAACTCCATGCAGTAGTAAACGCATGACTCGATCGTGAACGCTCCGTAAAATTCGACAATCTCTGGGGCAACCGCACGATGAAGAATGTCGAGTTCCATAATGATACCGTTCAGCTTGGACTCGTCAAGCTCTAGGCGGATTTCCTGCTGGTCAGTGTCTTGTCTAGTGGAATCACCCACCTTCATGGCCATCAGGACGCCAGTCGGACGGTGAAACACCTTCTGCACGCTACCGTAATTGCCCTTGCCAAGCTCGCCAAGAATCTCCATCTCGTCCATGTTGATCTTGAAGCTCTGCCCGTTGCCAAAGTCGACGCCGCCAGCATGGAGTACCGCTTTGCTGAACTTGAGCGAACCAGACGGGTCCATAATGCTGTGAAAGTCGTTGAACTTGGACCCGCTATCCGCCTCTGGTGCCCCCTGCATTTGGGCAAGCGATAGCCCGCCTGGCGGCCCGCGGCGTCCTGCTAAGCCGCCGGGCCGGGGAGGGGCACTCGCTGAAATTCCGCCGCCAAGGTTCAATGATGGCCGTCCTCCAGCTGCACGCCGAGCAGCCAAGCCCAGCGGTCCAGAATTTGGGCCGACAGCGGGGCTACCTTGTGCCGGACGCATAGCCTGTGCACGCAGCAGGGCGCCCATGGACGTCGCTTGCGGGGAAGGACCACCAAAGCCGTTGGGGGTCGGTCCTGGTGTGCCACTCCGTTGAGCTGCGAGCTGCGAGTGATCAGTATGGTAGGGTGATTCGACCACCGCCACACCGACTCACCTTGTCCATCTTGGCCTGCAGGGATGGGGGAAGGCGTGTTTGCAACTGTGCCGCGCCTCCACCGCCGCCGGCCCGCATTCCTAGCGGCATTGGGCCACCACGCATGGATGGACGCCCACCAGCCGCTCCCGCGAATGGTGGCGGACGCCCTGCAATGGGGCCAGTAGGGATCCGGGCGCTGGTCGGGGAGGACTGGGAGTGGGATTCAAGGTGAGGGGGAGCTGATGTTGTCGAGAGCAACGGAGGTGGGGTTTTCGCTGTCGTCGGCGATGTCCTGGTGGCAGGGCATGGTGGGCGGGCGACGGAGTTTGGGGTTACATTGTTTGGAGTTACATGGTTTGGGGTCGGTGCTGTCTCTAAGCTGAGCTTCTCCAGCGGAGGCAGAGTAGGTGATGGTGAGCGCGAACGCTCAGCGACAGCTCCCTCGGCCATCGTGTTGAGGAAGTGGGTGGTGGGCGAGTCGTGGGACAAGGGGAAAGGGAGATAAGGAAGGGAAGGAGAGACTTGGATGCAACGGGTAGTTGGAAACGGTCTCTTGTCTAATGCGGTGGTGTTTTTGCTGGAGCTGATGTAGGAAGGACCAAGGGGCGGAGGACGGTGGACGGAGGAGGGACGGAGGATGCAAGTGTTATGCAACAGAGACAGCAGACCCGAGAAAGTAAAATGTCAGCAGGCTACTCTCTTTTGTCGTGTCAGGTGAGGAGGGGAGGGTGGACGGTTTAATTCTATCGGGAATGCCGTCAAGACTAACTTGACTCTGCAAGTGCCTCAAGTGATCCAGGCGAGCAGTCACTCCAGGGCAAAACAGCCAGGCAGCCAGGCAGCCAGGCCGCAAGACAGATTTGCAGAGTGGTCGATTGGGGTGGGGGGAGAGAGGGAGATTGTATGCAAAATAGGAAGTGGGGGAGGTGGGGAGGGGGGGTCAAGAAGCACACCGCGCGGAACAGTACTTCGCACTGGTCGCGCCAGAGATTGTCTGTGCACCGCGCAACTGCAGGTGCGTCGATGTCGGCGGAACGGTAACTAAAACTCACAAAAGTGGACGAGGTCTGGTGATCCAACTTTTGAGGTACACTTCTTAGTCCGCTTTGCGCGCACACACTCTCGTGTTGTTGAAGCACCTAAACTGAGGTCGCGCAGGGTGTGTCCGGACGGGGCGGCAATCTTCGCTTGCACTGGCTCGTTTGCAATTGCGGCTCTTCACGGCAGGAATGGAATCGATAAGTCACGTTGCCCACGACACGTTTATACACGCGAGGAATGTGTATCTAGCAGGGCAAGGAATGCACAAAGCGTAGCTCAGAAGATAGAGACGGTCGCCAGGGACAGGAAACCCTTGTCGGAGTAACGAACCGACTGGAGTACCTTGGTTGAACGCGGCGAAAAGGGAGGGCGCGGCCAAGACTTGGCGTGCGACGTCGGTGATCAGTGAGCCTTGCTTCGCGGCCGCACGGAAGGGAGAACGAAACGAGGGGGATGAGTCGAGGGGGATCAGTTGAGGTATCGGGGGGCGCGGTAGGGCGGCGCTTCGCGGCTCGAGCGATCACGATCTAGAGAAAAGGAAGGATGGTTGTGTATGGGAGCGATGAGTGTGTGGAAGTGAGAGTGGATGGAGACGGGGTGCGATACGAGTAGTTCTTGCCTGCCGGAGATCTCGGATTCCGGGCGGGCTGTGGTAGAAGTGGTAGCTGCGGGGTGTGCGAAGGAGAACTGGAACTCTGCAGTGAACAGGAAAACAGGGGAAATGCTGTTGTTGATTCTGCAAAGCTGTAGAGTATAGAGTATGCAGATTGGGGGGGAGATGAGGGGCGAACGCGCAATGGTCGATGGTCCGATAAGTGATCCGCGTGGGAGCCGGCGACTTGTGCAGTGTGCAGTGTGCAGTGTGCAGTGTGCGGTGTGCAGTGTGTCTGTCGATTTCTCAAATTGGCGGGCACCGGAGCAAAGTGGAAGGCTTGGTCACGAATGGCAGAGGTGCTGACGGTGTAGACGAAAGTCGACCCGACTGTGCCGAGGCTGGGATTTGGGTGGTAATGGAAATCAATGTTCGGGATGACAGGACTCTTTGTGCCATATGGGGTGCGGAGCAGGGGCCGCAGCGGAACACGAAATGAGCAATGGCCGTAAGGTTGTAGGCGCGCGCCGCGACAATTGAGTGGCTGCGAAGGTGCGGGGGGAGGGGGTGCCAGTCGGCGAGGAGATGAGACGGACTACTATTGCTTCGCGGTGCAGCGCGGTGCAGCAGTAAGGGCTCGGTTTTGGGGTGGGGCACAATGCTACACAGCTGCGGGCGTGTGGGATTGGGGAGTCGAGATGCGAGCTACCTAATAACAGAGGCCGGATAGCCAAGAGAGGACGGCAGGTGCGAGGGGGTGCGGGAGGGAGGGGATGAAGATATTCGAATGCGATCTTCTTCTGCTTATGGAGGAGGAGGAGAGGGGGGGTGATGGAGGACGGAGGACGGCAGCGACGACGACGACGATGACCGAGTATCTAGTGCCGTAGTTTGCAAGTGAGTGACCAGTGGCCGGGTAGTGACCACTTCTCTCATTCTCTCTTCCTATTAGGTGCATTAGTGGGTGTCTGCGTAGCGATGCAGCCGACAGTCACCCTACGCCGCCCCCCTCCGCCCGGTCCGTGTGGGCGGCCCACACATTCTTTTCTTTTTTTTTCCTATATTTTTTTTTACTAATGTGCATAAATTATGAGCACTATGGGCAACAGAGGGACTGTGTGTGTGCAGTGCGGCCAGATTGCCAAATAAGCTCACATTTATTAGGCCGAATAAGATTGTGCCTTCTCATGGTCTTTCAAACACAATACCTCTATACACCCTCTCCTAATCGTATAATAGCGTCCCTGATTTCGGAACTGTCTAAGAATATTATTACCGCTGTGTAATAAGTAGTGTAAACAAATGCGACTAGGAGTGGAGGATCAAACTTTTTAGCTTTGCCTTGTTCGCACCTCCCCGTCTCTCCCCCTCTCTCCCCTAGTCTCCCCTCACTCTCCCCTCGTCCCATTCCCTTTTGCCCCCCTTTCTGCCCTTTGTGTTTGAACCAATGTGGCGTCGTTGGGCAGGTTGTGGGCGTGCAGCGCAAGCAGCGCAAGCATTCGTGTCCGATTCCTATCCACGAGTACCAGCGCCCGAGACACCAGTACCAGTGCGTTCAGTGCCTGATGCGGCGTTCAGTCTGAAAGCGCTAGCTGATACACTTTGGCCCTGCGGCGTCCTGTCTGGTGGCTCTGGTGGGTTCCTGGGCAAGGAGAGTGGTGCGCCAAAATTCTCTTGTGCAAGATAAACAATCAACGGCACTCGGCGCGGTCCTCCGAGCTTGTCGCGGCGGTCGCGTTCGGCTATCGGCCTCGGCCTCTGCTCTCGCGCCAGCTCGGGCATGGACCGCCGACCCATCGCCGGTGCCTCGCATCGGCGTTCACGGCTGGCCCAGGCCCGGCATCGGAACGATCACGTCGCAGGATCAAGTCGACCGGATCGCCGGTCGCTGGGATCGCTGGGACATGGGATTTGAGATGTCGGGATTCGGTCGCAATCGTCCATCCAATCCTCCCGAAAACTTCGCGATGTCGCACGTCGCTCGTCGCGTATCGAGGTAATGAGACCGCGCAATCCCAATCATGGCAGGTCACCAGTCTTGCATGTCTCGCTGAGCTTAAAGCGGCCAAGGCCAAGGGCCAAGAGACAAGCGGCGTCAAGCTCGTTCCCGCATCTTCAGGATGCTCGGCATTCGATGCGATCGACAGATCGACATGGTAGTCGGTAATGCTTGGCCCGCCCTGTCGGCGGCGCGGACGCTTCATGGGCGTGCTTCCCGATCCTCGGTCCTCGGCTTCGAACCTCATCTCCGTGTGCGTCGGGGCTGTTGCGAGTCGCGCCAGTCGCACATTAAAACACGCCGCAGGTGTTATCACATACCAGGCTGCATATGGGTCACTGATACATTCACCCACCCATGAATCAGAATTCTCACCACGGCGTGCCTCTGCCATGAGCATGAGTATGAGTACCCCCTCGGTAACCCTTCGGTGAAGTGGCGGCGCCTTGTCTCAGCCGCGTGTGATGTGCAATCTCGCCCGCCCACAGCCGGCGTGGCGGTGGTATGTCGGGCGAAGGACATTGATACATGATACATTGATGCACTCTCCAGCCCGCTCAGACACAGGAAGATATGTGGATCCGTATGCCGGAGGCCGTAGGGTGCGTGTACCTGCGTACGTATCAGTGCGTCCGCCACTAGCCACTGTGGCACAGTGCCACTGTGCCGACCACGCATTCATAGCGAGTAGCAGATCGCAGATCGGCAGAGACAGCCGCCACACATTCATTCAGCCACGCCCATCCACCAGTCGCTGGACGTTGGACAGTAAGCGGAGTGATCTGCAGTCCGCAAGCCAAGCGTGAATCCCTTCCTGCAGCTCTGCAGAACTGCAGTCTTCGGGCCTCGGGGCCTCGGATCCGTTCCGGGCTCCATGTCGTGTGAGCTCGCAATCTCGCGATCGTCCTTTTTTCCAGATTCCTCGGGTTCCGGTTCCCAGATCGACCGGATCAGGATGCACCTACCGGGGCGAAGGATCAGCAGGCAACAGGCAACAGGATTGCAGGATACAGACATGCAGGGTCTTCGGCGCCTTGGCGCGGCGGACCGTGGACGGGTCCGGTCGCCGGCCGCGCACGCCGTCGGATCTCGCGGTATGCGGAGGTGGGAAACGGGAGTGACGCCGACGCCGAGGTATGCCGACTCGACCGAGCCACGACCGGTCCCTCGGGTCCGGGAAGCCTTCGAAGCCACCGCCACGGCGCCGCAACGAATGTAGCATGTAGCATGTAGCATGCTGTCCGCTGGCGATCGCTAACTTCTCCGCCCACGACGATCCGCAGATCATGTACTGTAGCACACTGAACATGCCGCGTCTGCCATCTGCCACGCCGCCACGCCAAGCCGCCACATTCCGACCGCGGCCCCCTCTCGACCTCCGCCACCATTACTCTCAAATCGCCACTAGCTACTAGCCCCATGCAGCCCGGCCCAAGTACTCGCCCACGCATACTAACTCCGATGGTGCCGATGGGCACGCGGTGACTCGGTGTCTGAGATGACTGTCGAGTGCTTTGGCGGGGGATTCTCGGCGCCAGAGCTGGATTCCGAAGGCGGACCGCAATTCTGCGGCGTCCACTGGCACCCCTTGCGACCACCACCCCGCAACGAGAATTTGGACGTCGGAGCAATTCGCTAGCACCGGGCATACTCGTACACTCATGTAAATCATGCAAATCATGCACTTGGCTGGGCCGAGCCCGCGTCACCCCGCAAATCCCCGCCTGGACCGGACCAATTCCATACAGTGATCGCCGATTGTGATCGGCGGATTCTCGGGCCTTTCTCGGGCGAGCCCGCCCCGGCCCTTAGGGCACCAGGAGATCCCCAAAGTCGACAAGAGTCCAGAACACTGAACATTAACATCCCTTGAAAGGTCTGGATGCGGACCCAACAGAACGGAGAAAGACACAGAGTTCGGAGATTGGGCGGTGGCCACACATTAGACCTGCGCGGCATGCTGACACGCACAGCGATGACGCACAGACGCGCAGGCGCTGGGTATCTCCCACTACCTCTTTGGCCTCCATTTCGGTCACCGTCGGCTCGTGTCGCCCTTGAGGTCTTGGGGCTTGGAGCATTGTTAAAACCGTCGTCGCAACATTGTCCCTAGATCTCTACCTCTCGACTAGACATAGGCGATCCCGTGCCCAACGCTCTTGCTCCTGGGACCTGATCGGCAGGGTTATAGAGACTAGCGCTCCACAACTCGGTATGTTTGTCGCGATCCTGTCTCAGCCAACGCGTCGAGGGCAGGCGCGGCAGGTCGCGATGCTCGTGATGGCCACAATCTCCCAAGCCGAGATAGCTCCACATGGGGCGGCTAGTGCGTACGTCTGCGTAGATCAAACATCAGTATGGCTATTCTGGACTGACTCGCCAAGTTCCTAGTCGTTTCCGCGCCGTCAGTTTGGGGCTTAACGTCACCGTTACCTAGCTTATTACCTTGTGGAGCGGAGCTTGGCTATCTTTGGAAGCCGACGGTCTAGTTTCGCTGTGGTTGTTCTAAATGGTTCGGGATCGCGGCGAGACCATTCGTGACGGAGACGAGAGGGACTCTACACCCTTCCCCAGATCCCGGGCACAAGCGAGCGGTACTGCCCTGCAATAGGAGAGTCGGCACCTGGACTAAAGCCATGACGTCGCGACGTCAAACGTCACAAACGGGTGGTGTCAATCTCTAACCAGCAACCAGGGTACTAGAGTGCGGGCTGTGGTCATGCGGCGCGTGAGGATGGGGTGGCATTTCGCTTGCCCTTCGCATAGGGGCCAAAGAGCAGCAGAAGCGCAGCCTAGTGCACTCCAAGTTACCGACGACTAGCTACCAGATATGCATGTTGCTCTGGTTCCCCGCTCAGCAGTATACGGCACCGCCGCGACCGTTGAGCAGCCCTGGTACTTCCAACTTAGTGCCACTGTCGCTTTGCCACAGGCGCTAGGACCGGTCTATTTCCACATTCCGCACATGTCATCTTTTGCTTGCATTCCACACTCCACATTCCGCGACTTTCCTCCACTTCTTGGAAACCGAACCCGGGGGTCAAGTCGGGGCCGGAGGGACAGGCACACTCGAGCTTTGGAGCCGTGAGTATGCTGCTGCTTGCGTGGAGATTTCCAACACCCATGGCCTAAACGCTACTTTGACAACTGATCAACTGAAGAGCCGGTACGACGCCCCTCACGCCGCTCGTGGCTGGTACAGAACTGAAACGACACCGGCCATGGCCACACACCCGATTCTCCGTCCACGGGATTCGCAAACGAACGGGGGACGCCGATCATGTGTACCACTGCAGCGGTATGCAGAAACCTTGAGCATATCGGCAACCAAGATCGACCCCACTTGGTTCCACGGCAGGGTTGGGTCACGCGCTCAGAGGAATTGACCGTGTTTCGTCGCCAACCGGAGCCGTCCGTAATTCCAGAAGGGGCATCACGGCGTTCTAGATCTCTTGTCCCTCATCGATCACTGCCGAACTTTGGAGCTTTTTACCTCCACCTCGAGCTACTCCAACTAGTTTGTCCGCGTGCCATCACCCAGCTCCCGTAGCTCTCCGCGATGGCCCTGGCTATTTCTGGCTGCTCTTCCAACCTCATTCCTCGGCCCTTCTTGGGATCCTCCATTCCTCGGCCCGCTGCAGCTCCTTGCCCCCTCGCGATCGGCCATGGCCCTTGACGCCCCTGATTGGCGACCTCGCTTATCGAGACCATGTGGAGCGCCGAGAACATCAAAAATGGCCACGGGGGGGACAGCCAACAACGGCCAATAGCCCAACGGCCCACGGGCCACGGGACGAATGTGCACGTCGCGCGCCGTGGAGCGAGCATTGCCCTCGTTGTGAAAGGATCCGCAGAAAGATCCGATCGAGTGGAGCAGCTAGCTGCTAGCAGCGCGCAGCAATCACGCCACTGGTCTGCGATTCTGGAATCCTCCAAGGCTCGAATGTCGAACTCTCCGTCGACGCCCGGTACCCCGCTGCCGCGCAGCTGCTCAGCCGTCAGGTGACAGACGCATTCGTACATTGCACTTCCAAGCAACCAAGCGGGACAAGACCTATGAGTGATGTGACGATGATGGCCCATTTGCTCTCTCGCAGTCGCTTCATAACTGTAAGAGATTTGGGTCTCGCTACCATGAAGAGCTTGGGTTCGTGGGTCGTCCCGACGTGGACTGAACCGCGTCGTCGGCCAATCTTACGGGCCAGAATGTCTCGAGGAAACGATGCAGCCTCGCTCGCACTGGGGGGCTGTGTGAACTCAGTGGAGTATAGGTCTGCTGTATGTAGCTGGGTGTCGTTCCCCACTTTCAACTTGTCGCAAAGTGCTCTCCGCCATCTACTCGGATGAGTATGGTGGTCAGCACCTCCCAAGATCGTCGATCTGCCTGGGCGTAGGTGGTCAGTTATTTTGCGGCACCGCGCAACCATCTTCGTAGAAAGATCGCACGGTTAGACAGACCAGTGAGGATCACTTGAATCACAGGTTACTGCTGATCAATTGACAGGTTACTGTTAACCAGGTCAACTTCTTGTAACGAGCCGTCGGTGGTCATGGACTCACATCTCCAAGATGTTGCCGGCGTGGTCTGCCGTTGACCTGTGAGTCCTTCTGTCAGTACATCAGTATGCCCGTCACTTGTGTGTGACAAGGCAATGTGGGTCCCCTGGTGGTTCCAGTTGCGAGGCTCTGGTTGGCCTTCTCGACTCCCAGTTACTCGCAGAGGAGCGAATCCAGATGTTCGTCAACGGACGTGTACCTGCACAAGGGATGAGGTGGTAGCTGTCGCCAGGACTCTGTGCTCTTACTCAGTTCTGACGTGGAAACCTCTGCCAACAAAGAGGTGTTAGGGATCGCCAAACAACGGCTTATAGACACCGCTCAGAACTCCGTGTTGGAGCCCTGTGGCCGTGTATCGTCACGTACCTGAGGCGCACCGAGTCGGGCAGATCGCCACAAGGCCACCCGTGTAAACCGTCAAGGGAAGCAATCCGGCTGCGGCCTGCCCAGTCTTGCGTTGCCAGTCGCCACACGCGTGCGATCCTCAACGCGTGCCGTGTCGTGATCAAGGCTGATCCCGGAGGACCCACCGCTGTCAGTTATCGTCCAATCGTCGAACTCGAGTATCCTATCACTCGGTGTCGCACAACGTCTTGCAGGAGTATCGAATTCACGTCGTCCAATCCCAATGGGAGTGTTGCGGATAACACCAGCGACGGCCTCAGCACACCGCCAGTCCACGGGCCATGCGTGCACGTGGGCGTACCTGTGTCAAGATTGTCAGGTCTCGACGTGTTCCATGAGGATGGTCTCATGCGTCAGAAAAAGGACCTTGCCATGGATGCCGGGCGATGGTAGTCAACGGATGTAGTAGTCAACGGATGTAGTCGATCCTCGATTGGTCATATCCGTTTCAGCTTGTATGACGCGACCACGCGTGCCGGGGAGTGGACGGGTTTGATTCGATACCGATACCGCGCTTAATAACCTGGAAGGCTCACTGTAGGTGCCATCTCGTCGGTTGAGGTGGCGATGGGGAGAATGGATCTCACGATGGAGTGTGCGTTTTTATCGCGATCGCTTCTCACGGTCGGGGATATACAGTTCGCGCTGTTCTCATGCCCCCGTGCTCTACGACCCGCTTTGCAGGCATCAGTGTTGTAGGCAGCATGTTTCGGGTGTGCCGGATATTGGGGACGCTGTAGCTTGGAATGAGTACCCCGACCTCGTCCACACTGAGCACTAGTAGTGTTATTTGTTGGAACCCTATGGGCGACGGGCAGCTTGTACGATGGCCCCGGGATACTTCCATCCTGCTGCATAGTTTGCCGTGCTTCGGGGCTCCAGATGGGGTCCTGGCTGCTGCTGGTTGGGCGGAAAGACTATTTATCAGCATGGACGGCTGAATCAGATATCAATCAATGGTGGGCGGTTGCGTGCTCGATGGGTCCTAGTGCCTCTGACGCGCCCTCTGGCAGCTGGCACTTTCCAATCGGCCCTTTTGCTCAGTACGAGTGAACCCCCCCTCCCCCCCCCCGCCGATAGCCATCAGAGGCACCAGAAGCACCGGACAAGCAGGCTCTATGCATGTGCGCAGCATGTGTGCCAGGCGTGCATCTGGCACCGCTGGCACCGCTGGCACCACTGGACGGCCGTTGTGCCTCTCCGGGTAGCGCTGTGGGATGGCCTCTGAGGTTGGTTGGCTACTACTCGCTACCGGGAACTCGGGGTGGGAACGGTATGAGCCCGTCCAAACGCAAAGTGGCAATCACGTCATCCGTACTCATTTTGCTTACTCGTCGTTGCACCTTCTGTGTAAATGTCTGGTTTTTTTGGACCTGGGTTACTCTGTAGTTCGGCACCCAGATACATAGAGAGATACTTACCTTACAGCATGGGGATCGCATAGCTGACAGGCCGAGGAATTGAGGAAGAAGCAGCAGGAACCTTGCGTCTTGCATTGCCTTCTGCTCTTCTGGTTGCAAACCCAGACTCCCAAGACGCCGAACTACGCCACCGCTGGTGCTGCGTCTAGTGTACAGTGTACTCTGAATCGCCCTCGACAGTGCCCCTCTCGACTCGTCCTACCCTCCATCTTGCTGGTCTCCCGCGCGTCGCCCCTCCCTCTGCGTCCTCCTGCACATCGCAGTGAGCCTGCTGGGCTTCTGCATCACATGCACATTAACCATCCTCATCTGCGATCTGGAAGAGGATGCCCTCCGAATTCCAGTTCGAGTTCTCTCCATTCGTAGAGTCTTAACAACAACAAGACGTCAGAACCACGCCGATACGACGGTATTCTCCGCCCCGCCTGCCGATAGCAGACGCCGACGACACACTGGGCGACGGACACGACGACGGAGGCCACGCGCTGCGCCTCCCCCAACCGCCACAAACAGAGGCACAACCAGAAGAAGAAGGAAGCGAGAAAAGAAAACAAGCCATGGGGCAACACGGTCCCAGCATCGACTGGCAGGCCATCATTTCCGCCCTCGACAACGGCCATCAGGCGACCGCAGCAACGGCACATGCCCTGACCCAAGCCCACGCGCAGTCACAAGGACAGCTTAACGTGACGTTTGGAGCTGGAGCAAACGCCGGTGTCAACCAGCCCGGCGACGGCCACGGTCGGCGAGACAGCACACACCCCGTGGCCGAGGGCGAACCATCCGTGTGGCATGACCAGCGTCCCCAAGAGGCAGACAAGACGGCGTCTGCAGCGCCCGGAGAAGGCCAGAAACGGCGACGAGGCACTAGGAGTGGCAGTGTCAATGCCGGACGCCGAGACAGTACTTCCCATACTACCTCGCCTACTTCCATCTCCCCACCCGCCACATCCATCCCCTCGCCTGGTATCGACACACACCGTTATCATCCAGCACATGCCCAGGCGGCCGCCGCTGCGCAAGCACAGGCACAGGCTGTTGTTGCCGAGGCCCTCGCACGCAATACTGCGATACCAGACGAGCTGTTTGCGCAATTTGCCCGTGCACACGGCCTCATTCCGCCAGACACGCCCGCCACATCCACTGCTGTCGCGTCGCCGGAAAGTGCCCCATGGTCCGTCGCCGCATCGCCCGATCTCAACACACGGATAGCCCTCGCCCAGCAGACATACGGGTACGTTTCGCCGATACAGACACACGCCGTGCCCTCCGTGCAGTCGTCGCCGCCAGTCAGCGCCCTTCCCACTATCCCCCAGGCCCTGCCACTCCCAGCTGGAGAGTCAGGTGTCAACGACCACACACGACGTCGGTCAACCCTCTCGATCGAACCCAGCGACATCGGGTCGGGTCTTGGCGGCGCGTATCCCTCCGTCGCATCATCTGGTTCTACGGTGGCGGGATCCTCTGCGCCGACACCCAGCCTCTCAGCTGAGGACAACGAGGACAAGCGCGTGAGGAATACTCTAGCCTGTGAGTGTGGCCAAAGTCTCCGAGTCTACCTATTCCCTCCTACCGTTGGCTCCCGGTTCCTTATCGCTTTTCAACAAAACTGGTGGCATTTGGATTTTGACTTTTCGTCACTCCTCCCAGTCCCTTGTCATGCTTGCTGCCAACTGGGGTGAGAACCTCCCACTCCAGAATGCCAAGCATTTGCTTTCGCTTTCGGAGGCTGTTCACTGTGCCTCGCGCATTCTGACCTTCTGAGCTCCCGCCTGCATGACTGCTGGGTGACGGTGTGGGCCGGTCGAGTTCCGTCATCGGGTGTTCCTTTGGGCTCTGGCCCTGGAACAGAGTAATAAATAAAGCTTCGGCTCCCTGGTTAATCGGGAACGAGTTATCAGCTTGACAACAATCCGGACCCGCTGCCACTTATCATGGCGACAAGCTCGACAATTTCGCGAAAAATGAGCGAGACATGACCTCACTTGGCAGGGTTGATGAGGTGCGAGTGGCTCGTCCTCGGCCATGATGTCCCATGACTGTTTTTATCTGCTCTTTGCTGTCCTAGATTGCTCCTCTCAGCTATATTCTCTCCTCCCACCTCTTTTGCAATCATGTCCCTGTGACGCTGTCTCTGCCTCTTCATTCCCCACCTTCCATAATGTGGAGACTTTATCTTTCGTGTGTTAGGAACGTCGGTCCACCTTCCTTTCCCACTCCACCACTCCATCCCAGTTGGTTTCGATTGTATCCTGCGCTTCCCGCATTTTCGGACTGTTCTCGTTACTGTGTTCCCTGCCCATAGTTACTGTGGCTGACGTCCTCTTCACCAAATTTACGTCGCATTCAATCATCGTCAATTCTACCTTACTCCTTCTCGTCTGGCCTCGGTCTACTCGTTCCCGGTCTCCATCAACAGCCGCCCGTTTTCGCGCGAAAAAGAAACAGTACATCGAGACGGTGGAGCGCAACATCCGCGACCTGGAGAACCAGCACCGCGAGCTTGAAGTCGAGGTCAACGACCTGCGCAAAGAGAACGGCCTGCTCAAGGAGATGGTGCAGCTCAAGTACGGCGCTCGGCAGTGATGGGTAAGGAAGGTTGCCAGGTTGTGCACAGGCTTGGGCAGGCTGCCACTGGGAGGTTAATAGAAGCCGGGATAGAGATGGGGATCGCGGCTACGAGATGCCGAGCCTTGTAGTTCCCGGATAAATGTCTAATACGGGCGCTGGAACAGTTCCGATCTAAGACGAGCACGGCTTGGTTTCGAGCTCGTGAACCGTATCTGCGTCATCGGAAGATAGGGGCACCTCCATAGACTCTATAAAAGCAAAACCGGCTCCGCAAACATCGAGGAGCAGCCAGGCATCCGGATTCCACCCCGTCACCAAGCCGTACCACATCACCAGCGGCAGACGGAACCGCAGCGGCACATAGCATCGTTCCAGTATCGTTCTGCGGGTGTCGCCTCGACAACTGAAGCGGTACGTCACGTAGGCGAGGTGAAGGGAATCATCATTCCCGCCCGGCCGTGTCCCGCCTTACGTTCCTCGGCTGCGGATCGATGATTAGATCGTACATTCTGTATAGTAGTAGATTCCAGTGTCAATCACAGTGTACTGTACCCGCTCGTGCTGTGGATGCAGGTCCTGTGGGCCTAAGGCGCAAACCAAGGTGCCATTTCGGCAATCGCAATTCGCCACCGACGACTCCACTAACCGACCAACAAGCAACTGGCCCCAACGTCATGTGCACAGCTCCCCCACAGCTCCGAGCTCGTACGGTATTCGGCTCGGCCCGGCGAGCCGGGGTTGCCTGGCCCGGCCTCGGATCCCGGTCGCTCGTCGCACTTTGCGGCTCGGGGAGGAGCAGGAATCGATTTAAGCTTAGAATCCGAGGTTAGAAAATATCCGGACCTGGAAGGGTACCGACGGCCGTGACTAACGTGACTAACGGCCACGTAGGGGGCCAAGTACACGGTACGCCGTTGTATGCTGATTGAGAACGGGACAACTGTACACGATAGTACATAGATGGTATGGAGATGGTACACTTCCCGGAGGCCTAAACGCTAACGCAGCGGAGACTACCAGACAACGAGGACGAGAGCAAGGCACACGAGACCGCCCCACGGACGGTGGTGGCGCAGCGTCGCGTGCGAGGCGTGCGACTTGTCCGCGCCGTTGTCTGGTGTCGTTCCGGTGCCGTTCCCGCTCGGCCCGTTCGTGCCGTTGGTGGGCGCGCCAACGTCACGCTGGTGGACGAGCACGCCGTCCGTGCCCTGCCCGAGAAACTTGTACGCGCGCATCTGGATGCGGTCCTTGTAAATACGTGCCTGGAGCGCGCTCGTGCTGTTGCCAGACGCGTCGCTGCCCGTTGGAGACCACCTGTCGAGCAGCGCGCCCGTGTTGAATGCCCACACGCGCCCCGCGTTCCCCACCACGGGGCGGTAGTGCGTATTCTGGTCGTTGTACCCCACGTCAAAGTGCGTGTGGCTCGACACGAGCAGTGCGTGTGGGTTTGCAGCCAAGAGGTACTGCAGCCGCGTCGTGTCGTCCACAAAGGGGGACTGGCCACGCGTATCGGACACAGAGTTGGGGAGCGGGTGATGGGTGAACAGTAGGACTTGGCGGCGCTGCGTACGCCAATGCGCGAGTCGTTGGGCAACGAAAAGAAACTGGGCGTCCGAGAGCGTCGCGTACGGTGGCATACCCATGAGCCGCTTGAAATCATACGTCTCGCTCGCGAGCCACACGATCGGCGTTCCTCCCTCGGTGACAATCTCGCCCCACAGCCCGTCACCGCTCTCCGCGCCGCCGACGCCGCGCATGCCCGTGAACCGGAAGAAGCGCTCGGTCGTGTCCGTGTCGTTGGTGACGATCCGTTCGTGGTTGCCCATCACGGAGATGATGTCGTGGTAGTGCGCGTGCGCGCCCGTGCTGTTCAGCTCGGCCGTGAAGTTTTGATATTCATAGTCCGTGCTCGAAAATACCAGGTCGCCATTCATGACCAGCGTGCTCGCGTTGCTGAGCTTCCGGAGGCCTGGGAGAACCGACTTGGACATCCAGGTATTAGCCTTCAGGCCCTGGATGTCACTGATAATGTCGATCGTCTCCAGCGGCGTGTCCTCGCTCAATGGCGGGAGAGGGCGCACGAGCTCCACATCGTCGATGACCCAGAACGCGCCGTCGGGTCCTTGCGCGACCGGCGCGACCTGCTGCGGCGCGAGAGTCCACGTGAACCTCACCGATGAGGCATTGCCAGCCGTTAAGGGAATCCGCTCCTGGGTTGAGAACACGGATTGGTTGAAGTTCGCGATCGTGACCGGTGGCCTGCCATCATAGCTGGCGGTTACGGTTGCGAGCGCGCCCGTTGCATTGTAGTGCGACGCGAAGCGCAGCTCCGTCTCTCCCTGCGGGAGGGGAATCTCAGGAGACGTGAGTGTAGCAGCGTCCGCGGCGGCGGCGGTGCTGCCATTCGCAAAGGCAACACGCCCGCTTCCGCGCACAAACCACCGCATTCTCCTATCTGTAACGAGAGTCTCCATCGCCTCAAACGTCCACCCGCTCGAGGTCCACCCGTCGAGCGCGGTGGACTCGAACATCTCCGTCCACGTCGGATCCTCGACGAACGGAAGCGTCTCGGGTTCGGGGAGGACCGTGATGTTGAACAGCTGCGCGTTGCCGTCGACGCGGAGATACTGGATTGTCGGCTGGCTGGCGTTTTTGACGGGCACCGAGATGTTGGTGATGCCGTTCGCGGACTCGGTCGTCACATCGCTTGGCGGGAGGCTCAGATCGTCGATCCGGAATGAGACACTCGCGTTGGTGGGCAGGCCGCGGACCTGCAGCTGGGCGGTCTGCCCGCTCCACGCGACCGGCTTGTCGCCCGACTGCGTGAGGTTGGGCGCCATGGATGGTTTATGAGGTGTGGTGAGAGGACAAGATGTATGGGGTTTTAGCGAGGGTAAGATATGTGGACTCGGTGCCGCTGCCTTGTCGACTCGTGCTAGCCGTTGTCAAACCCCCCCGATGTTGAACCGTGTGAATGATGAGGAACACGAGTCCGATGGGCTCGAGATGATGTTGGAATGAGACAGTTGGTTGATGATGCCGCATGGGGACTGCGTCTGGCCAAGGCTGTGCCTACGCAAACCTAGTGAGAACTCCGACAAGTCGTCGTCGCCACGACCGGCTCGCATGGTTATTGACCGCGGAACGTCATGCGCTGCGGCCTGCGCCGACGGAGGTACGTGGGCGTCATTGCCGTGAGGACGACCTGGTCGTCTCCGAGAAGAGATTCGGGACGGACATGCTTAATGTGCATCGATGTATTGATGACTTGCAGGCCCAGAGGGAGATGGAAGGGAAGCATCAAAGCATGGTCGTGCGAGTCCGAGGTCGTTCGGCTATCAGTCGGCTTGTTTGGTCCCAGCAATATCTTTTAAGCACTTGTGGGTGGTGGAGGATGATCTCGGATGAACCATCTCCAATCACCTTTGATCCTGGGATCTTAAGGATCTTTCAAGATATAGAATAGGTGCTCGCGATCCCCACAGGCCTCCTCGCCGTGCATCTCGCTTTCGGGGATCGAGGAAGGTGCGGCATGCGGCAAAGCTCATTTATCATGTTCTCATGTCAGCACGGCCGCCGTCGCCACCGACACCCACATACCACGCGCTTGCCGATCCCGCACTTGCATCATCACTGCGGCTTGTGCTCCACCATCACCATCCACATCACTTTACTGACCGAACATCTAATCAACACAGCGCTCGGACGCTTTCGCAACCCCCTCGGCCTCGGCTCGACTGACCTCACGCATAGATAACACACAGCTGGCTCCCCGCTTCCATTCCCCACTCGTCGCAATGTACATTCCATTTCTCAGCACAACCTTCCCGGCGCCCGCGGGCGCCTTCGCAACGGGATACGCGACGCTGCGCTTCCCCGCAGTGCGGCCATACGCGGCGCCGACCCCGCTGCGCGCCGACGACGGCACCCCGGCGCTCCAGCTCACCGAGAGCGTCATGAGCGTGTACTACCCCACGACTCCCACCGGGGCCGCGCCCGGCGCGCCGTGGCTCCCCGACGACCCCGAGGCGCAGGTCGAGGGCCTCAATCGCTATCTCCAGGGCCGGCTCGGGTCGTGGAGCTGGTGGATCGGTGGGTTGCACGAAGGACGGCGCTGATGCTAGCTTGCAAGGTTCTTGGTCGTGCGAGGGTGTGTATTGAGTGCAAGGCCGATCTTCAACGAGATCATCCTCCTCCGACCCCATGTCCTATAACTCACGCTGATGGCAGATGCCGGTTTACCCGCTGGCGCCGCTCGTTCCGCGCGAGGAGCCGTACCCGCTTGTGCTCTTTAGCCACGGCATGGTGGGCACGCGCACCACGTACTCGCAGTTCTGCTCTGCGCTCGCGAGCGAGGGCTACGTCGTGATTGCCGTCGAGCACGCGGACGGATCGGGACCGGCGGTTGTGCGCAAGGGCAGGACGTGGCCGTTCCTCAAGTTTATGGAGACTGCGTGAGTGTGGAAAGGAAGGTCTCGAGTCGGCCATTGTCGGTGGTGTGCTAGAGATCATCGTCGTCGTCCAGCCGTCTGTCCGCATCGCTAACGACAGCTGGGAGGGCCGCGCGAACGTCATGCCCGCGGATGTGCCGCACACGGAGATGACCCCGAAGCACGTCACGATGCTCGAGCTGCGAGCCGCCCAGCTCGACCTGCGCGTGCGCGAGGTATATGACGCGTACGAGGTGTTTGCGGGCATGGTGGGGTCTCCAGCAGCAACAGCAGCAACAGAGACATCCCCGGCGACGGTAGTCGGCGTTAGCGACCCTACACCGTTCCTCGCGTCGTTCCGCGGGCGCGTCGACGCGTCCAACCTCCAGATTGCGGGCCACTCCTTTGGCGCGGGCACGCTCCTCCGCCTCCTGACGACCCCCGTTCCCGAGGGATACTTGCCCCTCCCGGCCAAACACGCCGTGCTCCTTGACCCGTGGGTCGAGCCCTTCGAGGTCGCCAAGTCTCTCCCGCCCACATCGATCCCCGCGCCGCCAACGCTCGTGATCAACTCGCAGGGATTCACAGAACACGACCAGTTTCCCGAGCAGCTCCGCCTCTGCCGTGCCATTGCGGGCACGTTCGTAACCATCACCGGTCTCCAGCGTGAGTTTTGACGACGCTCCCGAGTGCCCACTTCTGGCCAGCTACTAACCCCCAGACCAGGGATTCTCCGACTATGGTCTCCTCACCCCGGATACCTGGGCGCGCAGCTATCTCTCTACCATCAACGCCCTTACCCTCGGCCAGTTCACAGACACCCTCGCGGCCGTGCCGGGTATGCAAGCGGCCGCGGACGGGGGCAAGGTGCCGTTCTCCGCGGACGGCAAGCTCGTCGCGCCGGCCAAGAACGAGATCCTCGTGCAGCTCAAGAGCGAGTAGAAATGTTGATAGATTTGCTGGTGGCAGGTTGTGCTATGCAACACGGTCGCTGGCGTCAGGCTGGAAATGATTTGTAATGGTGGACACCAAACACTACAGTACTGCGCTAGTCCAAGAGTCCGCCAAGAATCCGCAGCTGCCAAGCTCGTTGGCTCCGTTGCCACCGGACATTCAGCGGAGCAGGCGAGACCGTCGAGTGCTCCCTGCGGGTTTCAATGCCAGTATTATGCGCGGGAGTCATTGTACCCTGTACACATTTGTGAAGCGTCCAAGTCAGTTGGCCACGTTGTCAGTACCCTCTCCGAACACTCCGAGACCCGGCCGGAGAGCCTTCGCCACCCCCAAACGCACACATCAATGTTACATGAGCCATCTATTCCAGGGGAAGCACCCCGCCATTATGCGGCCCGGCAGGGCGCCAAAGTCTACTCGTGTCGTGTCGTGTCCGCGGATGTGGTGGCACGCGGGCGGAGGGCGGAGGGGATACAGAGATGTGTAATTGCCCCGCTTGCGCGCGCTCAAGCTTGCAAGCTCGCGCTCAGCACATGTCGCACATGGAATCGCACATGTTTCCGCAGATGGCCGAGCACGCGCCGGCGGCACAACCAAAGCACATGCCCTGCGCGCACGCGCCGCCCATACCGCTGCCCATGCCGCCGCCGCCCTTTGTGTTGTCCGCCGGCGCCTGCACGACCATCGGCTGCGGCTGGCCGTAGCCCTGGGGGTTAGTATGTGTGCGCGGGAGAGCGAAGGGTGATTAGGGGTAGGGAGAGAGAGGAAGTGAGGCGAAACGCAAAGGCGATGGCGGAGATGTCTGCGCTGGCCGTGCCAGTACGTGTGATGCCGGAATGTCGGAGACACAGAAGCGACGCAAGCGATGCGGAACACGTCCGTGCATGTCCGTCACGCCCGAGCCGGTGATCTCAATGGCGGCGATCAACCATACTGATCAACGGTGGGCCAGTTGGACCCCATCCGCAGAGCTGACCGTCACCGTTCCAACGCTCTTGCTCGCCCCAGTTCCTCTTTCGCTCCGTAAGTACTCACCGGCTGGCCATACGGCTGCTGACCATACGGCTGCTGTCCGTACGGCGGCTGTCCGTACGCTGGCTGCTGTACGTAGTAGTCGTTCGCGGCGCCGCCCTGCTGCGGGTAGCCCTGCTGTGGGTAGCCGCCCTGGGGCGGGTACTGGCCGTACTGCTGCTGCATTGTGGTGGTGGTGGTGGAGGTTGTGGTGGGTGAAGGGTGAGGGTGGAGGTTGAGCGTTGTTGAAGTTGGATAGAGGGAGTGTGTCGCGGTCAGTCGGAGGCTGGTGCGCGATAGATCGGACGAGAAGAGGAGATCAGGCGATGGGAACGAAGACAAGAGACGAATCGAGACAACAACTAGAGATAAAGCATCGGATACAATGCACGACGCACGCATCGCCGTCCGGAAATTTAGGTGCGCAGTCGCTCCTGCCCTGCCTGCTGGAATCCTGACTCGGCATCCGTCCTCGATCCCATCTCTTCTCGCTCTCCTCCGAATCGGCCGTAGTCCAGCCCCGCATATAGCCCTCCAGTAATAGTAACCTGTGCAGCGCGGCGCAATTCTGGACAGCAGACAGTAGTGCTATTTGGCATACGTTGTCCCTCTTCATGGACCCGGAAGACGCCGCCGAAAGTCGCAAATAGCAGATCAGCAGATCAACAGCAAGTGCCTTTTACCGCCATACCCACAGGTTACAACGACCCGACAATCGACACAACCCACACAAATCCTTCGATACACGCCCGCTCGCCAGCTTGTCAACCGCCAACAACAATGCGTCTCAGCGCGTGGGGTGTATGTCTTGGACACTGGGTGGCGGTCACAGGACGAAACCGGCGGTGCGAAAGCATGAGGGCCTGAAAGGGGGCAGGCAGTCACTGCCGCCGTGCCGCGCGCCGCCGGCCGCCGGGAACGCACGTGGCACGCAAAAGGTGAAGGTATGAGGAGGCTCGGCATGGCCGGCTCGGCTCGCAAGCCCTAGCGATCTCCGCCGATCTGCTGATCTGCTGATCGTTTTAACCCCTTCGCTCGGCATGCTCGGCAGCGCGCGCGGTTGTCGACGGCTATAACAAACGAAGTGGGAAGATGCTTCTGAAATGAGATCGGCAGGACGATCATTGTCGTTCTTTGATCGGCAGGGGGAGGAATATAAAACTCGTACTCAAAAGTGACGGAGTTGGAACATCACTGATCACGGACCGACGTGGAGAGGCTGACGGCACGCAGTCTGGCCAACCAACAAAGCAGGGGCTTCGGCCACTCATTTGCTTGCCTCCCGATGACCTTTCTGACTTTGACCATTCCTTAATCCTGCCTTTTCCCCTCACTCAATACATTTGCCTCTACGTTATCAGTCGTTATTCGTCTACCTACAGGCCTGGGGAGCCACTACTAACAACGCGAACTCGCCTGTCCTAGACCTGGGGCGGCCGGGACCCCCTTCAAACGCGTATCGATGATATCGATAATATCAAAGCACTCGTTCACGCACTTGTACCAGATCGGCAGGGCGCGGGTCTGCAGCGGGCCGATGAGCTCCAGATCTAGGTCCTCCTGATCTGGAAGAGGGTGCGGGTGGGGCTCCGACTGCCCGCGGCGGTGGTGCTTGTGCTTCTCCCTCCGTTCTCGCCGTGCCCCCCGCTCGTGGGAGCTCCGCGACGTCCGCTCGTCCCCGGGAACCTGCGGCGCGGCTTTCAGCGGCATGTCCGCACCGATGTCAGTCATCAGCGGCACCTTGATGTCGGCGCTCCACTCCGTATCACGAGGCTCGCCTCCACAGCTCGTGGCCTCCCACTTGGGGGTATCGCTACCCGCACGGTGGTGCGTCTTGTCTGCCCTCACTGGCTTATTCTCCGGGTCCGATCGCGTGGGGAGGGAATCCGACCGCACCCTATTCACTTTCGACGGGTGCCGGAGTAGGCGCACAGGCTCGAGGTCGGACTGGGAACGCCGGCGCCCGGGGGGCCGTGTGGAGAGAAGCGAGTCGAACGCGCGCGTCGCGGCCGCCGGGCTCTGGAGCTCCTCGGACAACGAGCGGATGTGAATTGGTGGCGGGCGGGCGGTGACGAGGCGCTTTGGCTGGCGGCTGGGAATGGGCGGCTGGCGGGAGACGGATGTCCGCGGAGCTGGGACCGAAGCGGAAGATGAAGAGGACGGCTTAAAGGTGGTAGAACTGACCGTGCTTGAGCGGGTGCTGGCGTTTGCGCTGCTAGTGGGCGTGCTCATCGAGCTAGGGGTCGACGACGGACACTGGGGGATGGTGATAGACCAGCGGACCTGCCAGTCTCCCGAGTTCCGCGAGCTCTCTGACGGTGTGAATGGGACATCACTGGGCGCGTCATCCCGGCGGGCACCAAATCGGGCCATCAGTATCCCGCGCCGGCGCTCGCGACGTATCCACCGCTCTTCCGCCTGGGGCTTGTCCCCCTCGGGGGCCGGGTGAAGGAGGAGCTTCTGCCTCCGGCGCCGACGAGGCTTTGGCCCATTCTTTTCCTCCTTTTCTTGTGCCCCGGTGCGGACGGACTGGAGGAGGCGCGTGCTCTGCGTCACTGGGTCGACGACGCGGACGACCGGCACGTCAGAAAGGGGAGGTGTGGGCGGAGGAAACTGCTGTTAGTTAGGTTCAACTCAGCACGTACGAAACCGGCTTTGAGCGCATGAACGAGCGGGGGGTGGTTGTACGGCCCCGGGGAGTAGGCGGGCGGAGGGGTCGTTGGGAGTGGTAGGGGTGATGTGGGTGGAGAGAGCGGCATCGGTGATGGGACGGACAGGTGGCTGTGAGCGCCGAGAGGTGTAGCCGTAATGGGGCGTGAGGTGATGAGAGAGTGTCTCCACAGACTAGTGCAGCGCGTCGAGGGTCGTGAGCTGAATGATATGGTTTAAACAGCGGATCAAAGTAGAACATGGGGATCCAAAGCGACCAGCCCGTTGTCCGCGTTATATACCCACAGCTCGCGTTGCGAGGTGACGACAGCTTACATCTTGTCTCTGGAGTTCGTCTGTAGTTTGGGCGGTGCAGCGTTCATGACGGTGCAGCCGGTGAGTCGCCCGCCGATCCACGATCCGCGATCCGGTCGATCCTCAGATCCCAATCCGCAGATCCCCCATAATCACAGTTGCTGGGGGTGTCACGTTTCAACTCTCGTTTGTATCACCCACAGACCCAAGAACACTCGAACAATGACCTGTTACTGCTGCTCAGCAACCCGGCCAGCGACAATGACGCAGACATGCGCAGACAAGCTTCATTCCAGTGCGACCCCGGAACGCGCCCTCGCAGAGCGGTGTTGCCTCAGGCACGCCGGCGGGCCTTCGGCGACCCAGTAGCCTGATGCCCCCCGATGTCAAGTCTACACCCCCTTGGAATGTCGAGGCAGCGGCGGTGCACCGCCGCGCAGCATGGGACCTCATGGGGTCGAGGCCCGGTCCGCTCCACGCGCCGACGCGCGCCGCAGAGCAGATATGCGCAAACAGTTGACGCGTGGCGGGGTACCCACTGTCGCCGCAGATGCTTGAGATGTCCTGCCGCTCTGCGCCACGGAGCCCGCTGGACACAACATGGCCATCACACCGCAATCAATTCTACTCGACTGCCAGCTAGCATGTCACTCATGCCGAGAGGAGCGGTGCCATGACGAGGACAGGCTCGGTTGCGAACTCTGATCGCCAGTCCTACATCGCAACATGCGGCTGGGGGACGTTATACGGCACCGCGGCGGAGGTACACCCGATGCGCGCGTGGTTGGCACAACTACCACTGGACTAGCCCAGTTTCCAGAGGGGCGTTGTCGTGTTCCAGAAGAGAGGGCGGTGATCTCGACGTTCTCGACGGTTTCAACCGTCTGTTACATCCTTATTTTACTTCTTGGACTGTGGCCGACAGTCAAGGTTTGGCTCCAGCTCTGTCGGGGATCCGAAGAGAAGATCCGGGCTTGTTAACTGGAACGAGGGCGGTGTGCCGGGTCCGCAGAACATTGGGCCCCAGAGGAGATTGAGATCCAGTGCATTATGAGTATCTTACATAGACTACAAGATGGCTGATGGTGGAGATGGCGAGCTGTGTGGGCCGATGAAACGGGTGACGTGAGATGAGCCGAGTGGTAGCAACCGGCACGCTAGCCACAACCGGCGAGCAGTAACGAGGCGTGGCCGTAGTGACAGGCAGTGCATGAGGAACGAGGGTCGTCCACATTAATGAGATGTCGCAAGCTTAGACGAAGCGTGACGTCCGCGAGTCGCGTTTCAGAGTCGCGACCAGGCCTTCGGCATCGCATTCACCTGGTCCTACGGTTTCGCATTCGGGTCCTCGAAGAAGTCGATGTACTGGACGGTATTGATATTGCGCCTCCTCGTCCCGCGGCGACGCGGGCTCGCCGCTGCCCCCGCAAGCGCAGAGTGGCTGCCCTCGCGCCCGGGTTCGCGGAACGCGGACTCAAGAGGCGGCGGCAGGCGTTCCCTCTCACTGCGTATGCGCTGGTCGAGGCGCTGCCACTCAGCATCGGCATCAGCGTCGCGGTGATGGTGTTGGTATTCACGCTCGCGCTCTCGCCGCCGCGCACTCCCGCTCCGAGTACTGTCCTTGCCGCTCCGCATCGTCGCAGTGCTGTCCTTGCGCTCGCTCCGCGCATTACTCCGCATACTGTCTGTGCGCGCGGGTGTCCGCGACGCCGCGCTGTCCGTCCTCCCATGCTCCCGCCGAGTACTGTCCCGCCGCTCGGGGAGCGAGTCCCGCCGAGCTTCCCGGTCACGGTCACGGTCGCGGTCGCGGTGGCGACGCCGGCTACTGTCCTTGCGCTCATGCCGGTCCTCCCTCGACTCCCCATCTTCGCGGGTACTATCCTTGCGGCGGCGCGAGATGCTCGTATTCCGGCTCGTGCCCCCATCGCTCGGCATGCTGGCGTGGCTGTGTGTGCGCGCGCTGGGCGCACTGCGCATGCTGCGCGCCTCGCTGGCCTTGCGCTCGCGCCTCCGCTCGGCCTTTTCGCGGCGCTCCTCCTTCTCGCGCTCCTCCCACCGCCGCTGCTCGAGGCTCTTGCGCTCGTACCGCCACCCCTCTGTCCCAAACTCGTATCCCCCCACGCGGCCGTACGACCCAAACTTGTCGTCCGGGTTCGGCAGCGCCTGGTACCGCAGCGTCCGCACGCTCCCGTACGTCCCGTACGTGCGGTACGTCCCGTACCCCGATGTCCCATATGTTCCGTAATAGCCGTGGCCGTGATACGCGCTTGGGCCGTACTGGCCGGTGCTGGCGGCGTGGCGTACTGCGTCGAGGCTCATTTTCTCGCGCGCAGCGTGCGCGTGCGAGTCGGCGATCGGCGTCTTTGTCGTCGTCTTGTTTTTCCGCTTACTGCTCCGCCCTAGAGTCAGGCTCCGGCTACGCCGCAGCGGCTCGCCGGTGTAGTCGTCGACCACGCCGCTGGGCTGTTTCCGCCGCCGGCACCGCCACGGCCACCACGAGAAACACCCGCCGCAGCACCCCTTGCCTTTCCCGTTCCCGGCCGTCTCCTCGCTCGGCGTGCTCGACATGAGGTCGAACAGCGAGCGGCGGACCACCGGCGACGGAAGCGTCTGCTGCACGCGTTTCTGCGGTCAGTCAACAGCTGGAATATAAGGACCACCAGAGTGCCCAGAGCACTGCGCAGTACGCTCCCATTCCACACGTACCCGCTCATACTGGTCGTAGTCTGGCGTCTGCCCAATATCAAACTTTTCCATCTTGGTTTAGGTTGTCGCCAGGCGGCCGTCGCTCGGTGTAGGATGCGGCGGCGGGCGGCGGGCGGCGGGCGGCGGGCGGCGGGCGACGAGGCCACGAGGCGGTGCAGGACCGGGGAGCGGCGTAACGGCGACTTGGGAGTGCGACCTGCGCTAGCTCGCTGGCTCGCTGTTGCTGGTTCGTCTTGTGCTATACCGTTCCGGGGGGATTGTGAGTGGAAGTCTACACTACAAAAAGGTCCTGAATAGTCGTGAGCAGTCGTTGACAGCGCGATGAACAACGAAGAGATGCATGCGGCGATGACTTGGAGCTGTGATGAGATCGCCATCCGAGCCCGCTGCCAGCACTCTCCATCTCTCCAGGTTCAGGTCTAGGTCCAGCTGGGCGACGGGCGACGGTCGCCAGGTCCGTAGTTGCAGGCGGCGCGACCGAGACTGAGGCCACTACTGGGTTTTGTGCGTGCCTGGGTGTGTGTGCCGAGACGAGGCTCGAGTGCTCGAGTTGCAGCCATGAGCTGCATGAGCTGCATGAGCTGTTGCTCGTGGTGCTTGTGGTGCTCGGCATGCTCTCGGTCCTGGCTCGCTGGCGTGCGTTTGTTTGCATTTACCCTCTGTTTCCGAGCGCTAGTGTTTGCAGCTGGCCGTCCACGCAGCGTTGCCAGGCCCAGCAGGTCCGACAGGTCAAGCACAACCTGGCAGCTGGCAGGCATGGCAGGCCCGGACACTGCGTGGGGTGTGACTGCGTGCCGGCGTCTGCCGGCATGTGCCATCGAGCGATGCAGTGATGCTAGTGATGGCCAGGGGACAGGTTCGAGATTGAGGTTTCGAGGGGGGGGGAGAAGGTCGTCAAGCCCAAGCACAAGACGGACGGGGGACAGGGCCACGATTGCACGATATCACGATCCGACAGTGACGCCAGCCGTAATCACAGAGGGCAGACGTGTCCCGCATGCACCTGAATATGCACTGTACATGCGTGTTCGCTGCAGGGCGTGCAAGGATGCCGCGCGCGGGGCCGGTGTATTGGATCCCCGCGGGCCGTTTCACAGTGAGCACCCACAAGTACAACAGAGTCCAGCTCAGTATGGAGGAACAGTCGCCCCGTAGCATGCATGTACCTCCGTCACGTCCCGGCATCCTCGCATCCTCTCATCCTCGTATTCTCCCATCCCCCGGGCGTGCCTGCACTCTCCATGTCTCTGGAGCCGAGACCGAAGACGTGAGATGCCCCGCCGGGAGCCCACCGAGCACGGTACGCGAGTAGCGGCAATCTGCCGGGATGTCGGGATGTCGAGATGTCTCTTTCACAGTGTCGCGAAGACGTCCAGGTGCAGACAAGATGCAGACAAGGTTCTGGTTCTCCCGATCCTAGCTATTTCCACCTGACAGCCCCCAGTGTATCCAAGACGCAGCCGAAGCTCCAGGTATCCCAGGTATCAACAGGTAGATTCCGAGGCCGACGGAACACACGCCGTTGCCGTTAGGGCACGCCGTGGATGCCCGCGCAAATTCCCCCGCAGAGGGGATAACGTTGCTCACGTTGTTCTCGGCAGGGTGGGCTATGCTTTCCTCGTCGACTCGTCGACTCGGTGACCGTCGTTGGTGGAATGTGCGTGGTGTTTTGTCACTCGTCCAGTCGGTCACTGGCCGCTCGTCATCACTCGTCGACCATGGCGCGCAGCCTGATGATCCTAATGAAGTGTTCCCTCTGAGGGCTCTGTTCACCACAGCGGTGCTGTAGCACCGGGCTAACGAGATGAAGAATTAGGTTTCCCCACTCCGAAGGTGTATCGTAAGTCTCCCTCGCTCAGGGGACCGTGGCCTCCTGAGAGTGGCGGTAATGTATGGTCAGTCGCCTTGCCAATCAGTAGCCTTGACGCTTGTCACTTGCGATTCACCATCCGCCACTCGCTCCTCCTCCACGCTACGCGTCACACAAGTGCATCGCGACCTAGACTACAACAGGGGCACATTGTCCGTGGTGCCGGCGCGGGGCCAGATAGTCCTTGCTAGAGAGGGGGAAAAAAGAGTGGGGGCATACTAGTGGAGTGTGCTGTATTTTTGTTGGTTGTGGTGCAATCCAGACTGGAGGCACCATCGGGCGACAGGGACGTCCCTGGAGATCATTGACGGTCCAAGGTTTAAGATTAAGCGAGACGTTGGATTTGACGGCGCAATGATCTTGCGGCGGAGGTGGAGTCGGCCGAGATATCGAACCCAAAACTGGACGGAAGCGGTGGTTGCCTCCCACAGCAAGAGGCACTTCTCTTACATCGGCGACCGTTGCGTCGGCGGCGTAGGCAAAGGTGTTCTCCGCCGCGAGGGAGTCGCGGGGCTGGCCGTCCTCGCGGGGCTGGCGGGACTCCTCGGCCCTGCGGAGGGTGAACGTGGCGGCGGAGTGGGTACTGGCGCAGGTACTGGCACTGTCGGAACAGCCGGTGTCGCCGGTGAGACGGGGGACGATTGCGCGATCTCAGCGAGAGCGGGACCCGCCTCTTCGTTCCACACGAGCTCGTCGTACCGCGGCGGCAGCTCGAGGACGCGCCGTGGCGCGGGCATACGGCCAGCGTCGCGGTGCACCACGTACTCTGTCGAACCGTCGTCGTCGTCGTCCCGCTGAGGCCCGCGTGAGGACCCAGCGAGGGGGCTGATGACATGGGAGCTGGTGCCCGACCCGATATGGGACCCGGTGTGGGAGGAACCTTGCATTCCGGCCGACGATAGCGCAGTCACTGGCGAATTCGGCTGGCTGTCCAGCATCGCGAGGGTCTCCCGCTTCAGTTCGTGCAAGTGGTGTGCGTTGGGGTCATCGTCGTCGCTTTCCACGGCTGGTTCGCGTTCGCGGAACACTGCCCCCCGCGCAAGTGCAGCCTTCATCGACTGGGAGTGTGCCATGGGCGGATACGACACGAGACCGTCGATCGACGACTGTCGCCCCATGAGGTCGTGGCGGATGTCCCCGGTGCGATCCCCGGAGTGCTGGCGTACAGGCGAGATGAGAGTTGATTGGGCGAGTCCAGGAGAGTTTGGTGAGAGGGGTGAGTCGTCAAACATCGTAACTGGTCGTGGTGGGTAAGGTCCTTCGTCGTACAGAGTTGACGCGCGTGACCCGCCAATAGATCCGTGGATAGTGTGCGCATACGGCCGCTCGTGTGGGTCGCGGTAGAGGAGCTCCGAGTCGGACCCGGATGGGGAGGCAACCGGGCGACTGGTCGGCGAGGCGTAGGGGTTGTAGGGGTTTGGCGGGTGGCGCCCAGAGCCCGGTGGTGTTGGGACGTCCGAGAAGTCTTCAAAGGGGCTTATCAAATCCAGTGGGGTATCGGAGCCGTCGCGCCTCACTCGCACACCATGTTTCGCGTCGAGACGACCAAAACTGGCAATGTTGAGGACACTCGGCTTCGGGCGTCCCTCTATCGTCGCGCGCTTGCGTTTACGGCGAACACGGCAGCAGAACCAGAGGAAACCGATCAACAACAGCGTGCCCGCAACGGAGAAGATGCACGCAAGGACGACAACAACGGTGCTTCTCGCATTAGACGCCGGAGGCGAGGAGTCGGCGGAAGGCGTGGAGGTTGGCCTGATCTGGCCCTTTGATCCTGTTGCAGTCACTTTCGGCCCGCTGTCGTTGTTTTGGAAGCACTGCGATCCACCCTGTCCGACAGTCATCATTTCGCTCGATCCGCCTGACGCCCACTCCTGCTGACTGCCAATACCGGCCACCAGAATGAAACGCGTCCCCTTGGCCAGGCTGATCGTCCAGTTCATGTGTGTGACGCCCTTCGAGGTCCACGTCGTGGGATCATCGGAGAGTGAGGATTCCGGAAGACCGACAAGGCCCTTCGCCTTGGAGGAGTATGTAATCGGAATCGAGAACGAGTTGCCCAAGGGGATAATGCCAAACATGGTGGGAGGGACTGTGGTGTTGCCTTGCGTTTTACTGCTACTCTTGTCGCTGTCGTCGCCTATAAGAACGACGTCCGTGGTCCCCACGCTCTCGCTCTGGCGACGTCTCCTTGGAGCACCAACCACAGTCACAGCGGTGACCTCATTGGCGGCAGAGTCGAGCAACCGCTCGTCGCTACCGTCGCTTCTTCGCTCCATTGGGATTTCGCTCTTGAGTGATGTCGGCCAGGACATGGTGAGGTTAGAGCACTGCGGCGGGAATGAGTCATTCGAGTTGGAAATGTTGAACGCGAATGTGTAGAGGGTGTTGATAGCTGCGTCGGAGAGGAAGCACGTCGTATCGTTACTCGGAAGGACGGCTGTGATCAGCGTAAATGCAGCAGGAGGCGACGAGTTGGCGCCGACGCTGCTGGTTCCCACACTCACTCAACACGTCCGTGGTACCTGCGTACTCGATACCGCTTGCGCCCCACACCGTGACCATGAACTGCATGCCTTCGGGCTGCCGGATGGGGAGCGTGTACGAGTTCGTCCCGTTAGGAATAGTCGGGATCCAGACCTGGGGTTAGTGCTGCTGACAGTAAAGCGCGAATCGGAGGCCAGCGCGTCGAGATGCGCGCTGAGCATTGTCGTATATGCCATCGCCATGGGCGCACAGCAATGACTTGGCGACGCCCCGGAACGTACATTATATCCGTGGGACACGAATTGCGTCTGCGATGTGAGCATGATCCCTTGCAACCTGCAAATCCCGTCGCCACGCACCGGAGTGAGGAGGAGATGGTACGGCCCCTCGTCGCCGTACCACTGAACTGTGCTGTTTTTACACTGGTGCGGCCTGGGATCAGCTCCAGCTACTTGCACAGCTTGCAACACATACGAATCCATGCCGACCGTGATGTAGCCGGCGCGCACCCGGAGGGCGAGGAGCCCCAGCGTGGCGGCGAGCCGTGCCCTCATGGCGAGGGGCGAGCAGGCAGCAGGAAACTAGAAGCTGCAAGCTGGTGAGAGGTAGAGCTTCCAGCGGAGGAGATTTTGCTCAGCGGGTGCTGCGTCGGCCGGTGCCTTGGGCCTTGCGTTTCGGAGATCCAGCTGAGTTTGCGTTCCGCGGAGAAAGATAATAGAGATAAGCTGCCGCGAGGCCGGGGGAGATGCAAGCGTCGGCGTCGGCGGCGCTGCTGGTTCGGGCAGCGCGCAGTAACAATCGGAAATGAGGATGACGATGAGAATGCGATGAGATGGGGGCGTTGTATGGGCTCGCGTGCCGACGGATAAGGAACGGTAGTTGGCGCGGAGTGATCGTGGGTGTGATCGGGGGAGTCGCGACGGCTGGCGGCGCGGTGTCGAGCGAGAAAGGGAGTGACGGTGGAAGCGACAGTGGTTGACCCGTGTGGAATGACTCGAGAAGCAGAAGCAAAATGGAGATGTGGATAGAGAGAAGTGCAGTGTGATGATGGACGCGAGGGGATTGATTGTTTTTCACACCCACAATCAATTCACTTTCACCACAATCATTCACTACCCTACACTCCTTTTCTCAATGCCGTTTGTTCTGTTTCTCGTCCTCGACTCACACTAAGCTCGCGTGTTTCGTTACGATATAACAGCTAGTAGCTACCAGCCGGCAGGCTGTAAGCATACACGCTTGCTCGTTTCTCTCCTCGCTGTTGGTTTCGGCTCCGGGTTCCCGGGTTTACCTTTGCGTCTATCCGAAGCACAGAGCTGACACAGGCTAGTGGGGCCTAATGTCTCAGTGGCCGAGTGGTTGTCTCTGGGTCGGGAGGACAGAGCAGGCGCAGCAAGGGGGACGCGGGACGCACAGACCGCGTGGTGGCGGCAAGTGAGAGACCGTTGGGGTGTGAGGGGTAAGCGCTAGAGTGTCGGCGGGGTAGTCGCCTCGTTGTAGATCAGAGATCGAGATTGCAGACCCAGTTTCCAGTTCGAGCCAGCTAGCCAGTACCCAATTCGAGGCCGAGGGAAATGTCAGGCGAGCGCGTGTCGATGTGCGGGGCTTCGGAGCGGAGGGAGTGGGGGGTGGGGAGTGGAGGCAAGTGAGAAGGGGATGGGCAGAATACTCCTCCGCTGCAGACCCTCTGGACAGCGTCCAATACCATATCCATGCACCAGAATTGGCCGAGCGCTCGGTGCTAGTGTTGCTAGCGCGACGCCCGGCGGACGAAACGTCGGAGGTCGGGGGGCGTACGCCGAGCGCCGAGGGCATGATCCAATGACCCATGAGCTCCTGTGATCAAGCGACCAAGCGGCCAAGCGGTATCCCAGAGAGGCTAGCACGTGCACATTTTTTTCTCTTCTCTTCCAGAAGCTCGCGAATCGCAAAGCTATAGCCAAAAAGCAGAGCCGTTCCCCTTCTCTGAATCTTTGGGAACAATGGCAAGCGTATGTCACATTACGGCACACTCGCAGTCCGAGGCGGCGAGCGAGCAAAAGCGAGGCGCCGAGCTTGCGGCCTGCGGCCTGCGTCATCACCGGGCCGCCAGCCCGCCGGCGCGGACAGATGTTCCACGGAGCAGAACAGGGAACATGGGAACCAGGGTTCCACGGGGCCATTGGGGCCATAGAGGGGGGTGCATTGTGCGAGCCCATGCGGCTATCCCTGGCGCGCCTGGCGCAACAATCTTGAAATTTCTGTACGGTTTTGCACTGTGGCGATCGGCGCGGCCGCACACAGCGCGGAGCCACGGCGCCACGGAGGGCGGTTCTGAGGCACAGGTAGTGAGAATGTAACTGGAATCGGAATTCCTACTTTCCTGCTGCTCACGATGAGCTGCGCCGCACACCTGCTCCGCATACCGAGATCCCTTTCCATGCCTGTTTTGTCGGTCGGATCCCAAAGCAATGTGCACTGCGTACTACAGTGATGTACAGTGACACCACCGGCCGGGACGGGAGCGGGATAGCCCATGACGCCCAGTGTGGTATCGTGGTACTAACCAGCCCATGTGGACCACTCGGGCCACCCAAGAGTCCATCTCCATTGCCTCATTGCCTCATTGCCCATTGCTCCACTGCTTTCTCCCGTTATGCTGTACCCTGTCGATCATGCCAAGACTGGTTAGTCTGCGGTCTCTTGGCCCCGCGGAATTGCCGGTCGTGAGTCGCACTTGTAACTTGGCGTTCGCTATTTCGTTGAAACAAGTCGACCTTGTGCTGTTCGTTGCATGGATCTCGACCGACACGCCCCGCCCACGGTCTCGGTATGCAACTCGGCAAAGACGGCATACCTCTCCACTGTTTCGATCCATCCTTTCTGTTTTGTGCCTCTGATGCCCGGATCTGCAGCCGGTTCCAGTCCCGCGCCCACCTTTGATGCTTGTTCTCCGGCGGCCTCTGCCGCTCAGCTCTCCTTTTGGTGGGCGCATGGGTTGGCCTCTGGCAAGAGGTGTTTATTTGTCGCAACTGAAGACGTTGCAACTGGGCGAGCACATTGGAAAAGAGTGCCCCCAGGACATGGATATCATAGCATCGTCAACATCATTCTTGCAACCGCCACTGCTCCGCTCGATGTAATCATGTGCACGCTATTCATACGTGTGGAGGGGCTACAAAACGCCAACTGAGGCTTTCTGGATCATAATCTATCACTCTAAGCCTCTAGCGTCTCTTTGCCCAGTCTCTAATTCCCTATAATAATACCAGACAGCGGGGGGTCGGCACAATGCTCACTCTAAAATGGATGGTGTGGTGTGTACATAATAAATGGCTGTGCCTTGTCGCCATCTTGTGGGCTTGTTGGTCTGGGGAATCGCATGAAATAGGGTGCCCGGTTGTTCTATCGTTTATCGTACACGTGTGAAGGGAGAAGGGGTATCGGCTGTTTGAGGTGACGCCCCACAGCGGGGAGCAAGCGTGCTCGGGATGCGTTGTTGTTGTAACGTCCATTTCGTTCTGCGACCAGCGCCGCGGTTGATTATCAAAACCATGCAGGGTTGATTGTGTTGTTGTGCGCTGAAAACTGGGGGAAATGGAATGTGCCAAAATTGTTTGTTGTTGTAGGGACGCGTGAACACGAAATGCTTGCAATGCTGAATGGGCGAAAAAACGATTTATGCAGTCGGAAGAAATTGAAGGGGACGCGAAAGAGAATCTTGAAACGGAAAGTGTGAAACAGAGGACGAGGTCCTCACCACTGCGGTGTCTTCAGGCAGTGGAGCCCATTAGAGGGGTGTTTACCACCAGCTAGCGCCCGACGACCCGCCGGCGGGAGGGAAACCGCCACCGCCGCCGCCGCCGAAGCCGCCGCCGCCGTAGCCACCGCCGTAGCCACCACCGCCGCCACCGTAGCCGCCGCCGTAGCCACCACCACCGCGGGACTGGTAGCCGCCACCGCCGAAGCCCTGGCGAGCGTCACGGCCGCTAGAGCGGCCACCACCACCACGGCCGCGGCCACCCGAGCGGTAGCCACCACCGCCGAAGGAGCGCTCCTGTGAGATGTCGATGAGCCACTGAGGGATCTCCTGGTTGGCCTCCTTGAGGAGCTCGATGAGCTCGCGACCAATGGAAAGGTTGTTGCGGTTGAAGAAGGCAGTCGAGGTACCAGTGTTACCCGCACGGCCTGTACGACCGATACGGTGGGTGTACTCGGCAACGTCGGTGGGAAGGTCGTAGAGGATAACGTGGGTGACGTTGGGAATGTCGAGACCACGGGCAGCGACGGCAGTGGCAACGAGGATGGGGGCACGACCGGTGCGGAAGGCGTGAAGAGCGGCCTCACGCTCACGCTGAGTGCGGTCACCGTGAATCGAGGTGGCGTTGTGGGCCTGCGAGCAGAGGAAGTCGCAAAGCGAGTCGGCCATACGCTTGGTCTCGACGAAGACCAGGACCAAACCGCCCGAGGTCTCAGCGAGAAGCAAGTCAAGGAGAAGCGAGCGCTTGTCGTGCTCGTCAACGTACTCGATACGCTGAGTAATGTTCTCCGAAGTGGAACCAACACGGCCGACCGAAAGGAAGATGTAGTCCTTGAGGAAGCTGCGGGCAAGCATCTGGATCTCCTTGGGGAAGGTGGCCGAGAACATGAGAGTCTGGCGGTCCTGGACACCAGGCATGTCCTCACCCTCAACGATGCGGCGAATCTGGGGCTCGAAACCCATGTCAAGCATGCGGTCGGCCTCGTCAAGAACAAGGTACTTGACGTTGGCAAGCGAAATGCGGCCACGCTCAATCAGGTCGACAAGACGACCGGGGGTGGCGGAGAGCAGGTCGCAGCCGCGGTCAAGCTGGCGGATCTGCTGGCCAATGTCGGCACCACCGTAAACAACGGCGGGGCGAACCCACGACCGGTAGGCAAACTTGCGAGCCTCCTCGTGAATCTGCGAGACAAGCTCACGAGTAGGGGCAAGAATAAGCGCGGTGGGGTAAGCCTTACGGCGCGAGTAGCCGTACGAGGCCTGGTCGGCCGGAGGAGGCGAAGGGCCGTAGGAGAACATGGCCGAGAGGATAGGGAAGAGGAAACCACCAGTCTTACCCGAACCAGTCTGGGCACAGGCCATCAGGTCACGGCCAAGAGCCACAATGGGGATCGAGTACTTCTGGACGGGGGTGGGGGTGGTATAGCGGGCAGACTTGATGTTGTCAAGAAGGACGGGGTCGATAGGAGCGTGGAACTCGGTCACGGGCTCGGGGACGCCAGTGCCAGTGGCCTCGACAGGAATGTCGGCATACTTGTCAAAGTTGATGCCGGTCGACTAAAGAGAACGTTAGCACAAGCTCGGTTGATTCAGGATCCAGGAACCGCGGATAAAAAATTTGCTCCCGCGCCGATCCCATTTGCCACTCACCTGATGAGTACCGTCACCCTCCTCGCCGAAGAGCTCCCTCTCAAGGCGCTGGTTGGGGGGGCCAGTGATGTGCTTGCCGTCGCGCCAAGCACCGACACCGGGGGCAGTGCCGCGCTCGTGGCCGCCGCCGCCGCCACCGCGACGGGGTCCACCCCAACCGCCATCCTCATTGTCGCCGCGGGGGCGAGGAGGAGCGTAGGCGCCACGCGACTGAACGGGAGTAGGGGCCGGAGTCGGGAGCCCGGTGGGCGAAGGGCGGTAGCCGTTGCCCGCAGGGGTAGGAGTGGGAGCGGCGCCGTTGAAAGCGGGCTTGGTAGACTCAGCCGCCTGACGGGCGCGAAGGTAGGGAGGAACGTAAGCGGGGCGGCCTGCGTTAAGCGAGACACCAGCTATAAATGGTCAGCTGTTGATTTCTACAAGCACAAAACATGTCGGTGGCGTTCAGCCATTGTGGAACAGATGAGGGGGTGGATGGTTGCAGATGAGAGGGAAGGTGGCCAAGGCGTCGCTGCCGTTTGGCCACTCACCACCAGCGAAAAGCTTTATCATCTGGCGACGATCCTACATCCGACGCTGCACATCCTCGGGCCCTATGAAGGGAGAGAAGGTTTGAAGCATTCTTTGCCACCCGGTCATCGCTCACACGAGTAGCCATAGAAACTGGATTACTTACCAAGCTTCTTCTCGAGGCCCGTGGTGCCGTTGGGGCCGTGGTTGTCGGCGATGGGAGCAGAGGTCATGATTTGGTTGGAGGTTGTTGTGATTGTTACCTTGCGATAGTCGCTAGGTAGACGTGTGTGCGTGTTGGTAAAAGGTTGGAGGTTGCTGGGGGAGTCTTCCCTGTTGTAGCTGTTGGTCTCTTGTCGCTTGTCTAGTAGATACAAAACGAAAAGAGCGTGAGAGTCGTAACGGATGTCGAAAAAAGATGCGAAACCCGAAAACTAGATGCTAAAAAGGAGAGAAAGACTGCAAAGTTGGTGAGAGAGAGAAAAAAGGACGGTCGAGGGGAGGGTGATGTTCTTTTTTTTTTTGTAGAGTGGTGGTTGATTGATGGGGGGATGAAGGATGGAGAGGAATGAAAAGAATGAAAATTGGTCGACGTTGAAGAATGGGGGGGAGAGTGGGTGGGGAGTGTGTGTGTAAGGGATTTGATGGAAAAAAAGGGTAAAGAGGGGCACGCGCCTTTCCCCAAATGCGGGATGGTCGTGTGTGTGTTTATAGTCGCTCCATTATCACCATACGTAATCTCAGGATACACCAAAAAGCAAAGACCAATACAAAGAAAAAATTCACAGCGCCCCACAAGTGGCGCTAATGGGCGGCCATTACGGGCCTTACGGGCCTTTCTATATGCGGGGTTACCGGGGATTATTGGACAGACTAATAAAGTGACCCCGGGGCGGTATTAACCCGGCGGCGCAGGAGGAAAGGACTACAGACAGACGGTGGCAAGATACTCCAGAGTCTCAGCCCTTCCCCCTTGCCGCCTTCAGCCCTCGACATGATGATCCGCACAATCCAGTTGCTCTTCTCCCGCTGACATTCCGCCGAAGCATTCGGGATCGGCGTCTCTTTAGCTCTATTGCAGTGTCATCGGTGGCACTGGTATGGCGGGTACGGCCGCATGCGGCACGCTAGCAGGGGAATGCGGAGCCATATGGGCTCTGGAGCCCGAGGCCGGAGCCGCGGCGGGGGTGAGGCCACGAAAAATTGCGGAGCACTTGGTTGGTGGCGGCCGGCAGTGGGAGCGGAGGGGGGAATCGATGGCCGTGCATGTGAGACATTGGAAGTCCTTTCGTGCCTCGATGCCGCAGATCGGAGCCACCCATGCAAATCATGCGATCATCGCCGACCTAGCGCACGAATGCCCCCAACAGGCACAGGACCAGAGGACCAGAAGGAGCGAGCCACAGCGCCAGAAGCCACGAGAGCTGCCGGGAGCACCACACCATGCAGTGTGAAAAAAAAAGGAGAATATTAGAAAATAGAAAAAAAAAAAAAAAAAAATGCAAGCGCAGGCACATGAGCAGAGGAAACTGCGCTCCATAGAGATCTTTGCAATTGGCGATCATCCTGATCATCCTGCTTGCTCTGCCACAGTGCATGTGCGCCCCACTTTATTTTATCCCCCCAATTCTTCCCAACGTTTATCCAACGGGAGCAGACGGGAAGCCGTTGATTATGTAACACTTTAAGAATGCTTCAACGCGTGTGGACGGTCGCGTGTGGTCGGATTGTGAGGGACGCGTCTCGGTGGATCACGGGCGGGAGCAAAAGGAAGAGAGCCTGGGCGGCACAGTGGCTGGGGCTGTCCTTCTGGGTCCCTCCCTGTTGGTGCCAGCAAAGTGTCAACACAACACCGACCACAAACATCACAAACACTACCACAATCAACCAGGCAACTATAGTCACTCCTCATCTTTTCCCACTATCAACGTCTAGCATACACAACAATGGTGAGCTTACAGGGTTTTGCCGCAGCTGACGTCCAGACTGCTAACAACGCCGGTACGTCGTGGTCACTGTTGGCGGTTGGGACACTGCGGGACATGGCGGAGGCGATGTTGTTTTCTCTGAATGAGGAAGGGTTGTTTGCTACAGCGCTCCTCAGGTTCAACAAGTAGCCGTCCTCTTTCCAAGAAAATCAACTGGCCGTCACCAGCAGACTTGGAAACGCGATGTGTCCCCCGTCCACCCACCAGCTCAGGCTGGTTCCACAACTGACATACAGAGTACAAGGAGGCCTTCGCTCTCTTCGACAAGAAGGGCACCGGCCAGGTCCCGCGCGAGTCGCTTGGCGAGCTCCTCCGCTCGCTCGGCCAGAACCCGACCCAGGCCGAGGTCGGTGTGCTTGAGCGCGACCTTGGTGCCACCTGTGAGTGCGAGGTTCGGCATCGGGGGGCAAGGTTTTGTGTTTGCTAGGTATGGTGCATCGAGCAACTATCCGACGTCTTTGCCTTCCGTGCCCCGAATAAATCGGCCTCTCAGACTACTAACCTCGCCAGTCAACTACGACCAGTTCCTCTCGATCCTGAACCGCCCCGACGGATGGAAGCCCGCAGGCACTGCTGGTGAGTGGCAACCGAATGGTGGGCCCGGCTGCCCCTACAACCAATTCCAGCCGGACCCAGAAATACTTCCTCCGCTCTCCCCACGCTGACCACCAGACGAGTTCATCAAGGGCTTCCAGGTGTTTGACAAGGCGGGCAACGGCTTTATCGGCGCCGGCGAGCTGCGCTACGTCCTCACGCAGCTCGGAGAGAAGATGACCGACGAGGAGGTCGACGAGCTCCTCAAGGGCTTCCCGGTCACGGATGGCCAGATCAACTACCACTCGTTTGTGCGCTCCATTCTTGCGCAGTAAACGTCGTGGGTTCATGTGTTTCCCGCCTCCCATCCCACCTGCCCCCATCTTGCCCGCACTGCCCGTTTCACGGTTCCTCTGGTTCCTGCGCTGCTACAGCACCCATCACTTGCCCATTAGGCAGACGAGACTAGTTATGACCATGTACGATTATTGATACTCGCTCTGAGTGGGAGGCATGACGAGCACTGACGGCGTGGAGAGCGTGTCCAGTCTCTCTGGGATCCTAGGGAAATGGTTTTTATCATCAGCTGATATAGCGACTGACGATCGCACAAGCGACACACACTTGCCCGCCTCCGCACCTTTTCCCAGCCTACAACCCAAGAACCACTCCATGAATGCAATCTACAACATCTAGGCGGCAACAGCAGAGGGTACCCTCTCTGCACGCTCGCGGTGCTCCCGGGGCGGACGGGGCTCGCGCGGCGGACGCGGCGGCTGGTGCCGGGGTGTCCACGGACCAAGACTCGCATCCTGTCGTCAGCGCCGCTCCGCATCCCAAAACTCACGGCATAAAAGTCCATCGGATAGTCGCCGGCGCCCTTGCGTTCTCCGAGATCCATCCCGGCCCACCCGCGTACACGCCCGCTAGCCACACTGGCCTCGTACGGCGAGAGGAGCGGGCGAGAGAACGCGTACCCCCAGTCGATCGAGAGGCGGGGACACGAGGTCTGCACAAAAGTGGAGATTTCATCCTGCGAGAAGAGCGCGAGTTTGGCGGGAGACAGCTCGGAGAGGAGGACAAGCAGCGCTCCTGGTCCGTTCTCGGCCTCAATGCCCCCCGAGACCGTCTTGAGCACGGCCAGCGACCCCTGCCGCCCCAGCGTACCGAGCAGCACGGCCCACGAATCGCTCCCCCGCTCCGCGAGGTTGCGCGCTGCGGCACGCACCGCGTCCCCGCGCACGGAGCGCATCTCGGCGTGCTCATATGTCTCGCGCGTAAACTTTTTCGAGTACGGGTCGAAGCGGAAGGCCGGGACGGACGGGTTTGCGATCATGATGCTCTCGAGGTGGAAGCGTCCATCGCCGACGTAGCTGGTGTCAGGTTGGGCATGTAGATAAAACTCACATGAGTGCGTCAACGTCGCCGAGCTTGGGCGCCGTGCATCCCAGGATCTCGCCGGGGGAGAGGGGGCGGATCTGCGGGACGGTCACCTCGTACTTTCCGCGCCAGACTCCAATCTCCCCCTTGCGGACTTTGGCGAGTGCGTCAGGCGCGCTGTCCGCCTCGCCTTCCGCCTCAGCACCGTCTAGTGGGGGCATGGCCTTCTCGAGGTCATCCTTGAGCGCCTGTACAGCCGCGACAAACTGGATCGTGCCGACCAGCGCGAGGCGCGTGCTCTCCCCTTCTGGCTGGTCCATCTTCATCTTGTCCGTCTCCTCGAGCTCGATCCCGACTTTGGCGCCCGGAGCGGCGTCGGCTGCACCAAGCACGGCGCGGCTGAACGCGTCCCGCGACGACGGAAAGTTCCTCCGTACCGAGAGACACAGGTGCGGCGCGTCGATTGCAATCTCCACAAAGACGTACAGCGTCTTGATGCTCGTCTGGTTGACTGGGATCAGGCACGAGTGGCCGTAGTGCACAATCATCTCGGCACCCATCTCGCGCGCCGTAAAGTCGTCGATACAGCAGGCGCCATATGTTACGTCTGCGAGAAGGAGCGGGAGCGCCCCGGTAAACCTGGAATTAGACCGACCAAAAGAACACTCTCAAAGGCCTTTGGCGCACGCACTCACCGCTCGACAATGTCCGCAATCGCGCACCCGTACATCATGAGTCCCTCGGGCATCTGCAGCGCAACAGTGCGCACGGCCTCGCGCCGGATATGGTGGATCGTCTTCGGGATCTCAAAGTTGTAGTTTTGCGGGAGGGCTAGAGGAAGAGTAAGCAGCTACCCCACCGGCGTCACGCTCTCTCAGCACCCACCCTTCATAGCCTCCTGCAGCGCGGAATCGTGCAGAATCTCGTCGGGCACCTGATTCGCAACGCGGCGCGGCGCGCGCGCCGCCGCGGGCTTCCCCGTGCGACCGACGAAGCGCTTCTTCGGCTTGCTCGCTGTCGCGTCGGCAGCATCCATGGGGACCTCGGCTGGGACTGTAGGTGGGGGTTCTGTTGACATCGTGAGTGGATTGTGTTGAAGGTGGTCCATGACTAATGTCTGTTCTTGGGGTGGACAAACGGTGTCCAACTTTCTGGAGATGGGTGGCCACTTTCCCACGGTCGGTGGAAGCAGGTCTCGGCACCTCGCAGGTTGGTTGAAAAGTCTGGAATACAGACAACTACAGTATCTGTCGACGAGCTGGCCGTGCGAGGTGGAGATCATACGCCGCTATTCATGTACTTGTGAAGAGAGAAACATGCACTAGGTCGTAACAATGTGGATGATCTCAGACGTAATCTTTCCTTGATCCTGGCAGCGCAGACCTGGCGTTTAGCCGTCTCGCCTCCGCGCTGCCACAACTCCCTTTGCGACGGGGCCCTTTCTCTATCAACCCCTCCCCACCCCTTCAGATAGCTAAGAGAAATGATGCATGCAACTACCCTACTTCTTCATGTTCTGGAGCTTGGCAAGGAGGTTGTCAATGTTGTCCGAAGCCATCTTTGCGCTCATGCGGTTGGCGGCAGCGGCGCCGGCGCCGCGCACGCGGTTCGCGCGGCGGTTGCCGAGGATGCCGAGTTCGCTCTCGGTGACGGTGCCTGCGGGGCGGTTGTTCTCGCGGGCGACCCACTCGGCGGAGCCGATCGGCGCGGCAGTCTCGGGCGACGGCATCTCGCGGACGTCAATGTCGAAGCGGAACGACCGCAGAGGGGCGGACTGCGAGCCGCGCGACTTGTTCTCCAGGTAGCGGTGTCCGCGCTCCTTCTCCTCGATAGCAATCACGCGCGGGGGCGCCTTGATCGTCGCGTCCTGCACGCCAAAGTACGCGATACCCGCCTCGGGGCGCCGGCGCTGGTAGTCGAACTGCGAGAGCGAGGCCTTGTCGGCGATACGGTTGGTGCCCGAGGCCGCGGAGACAGTGAGGCCGCCCATGCCGACGACCCACTTTGCGTTCGTGCCGTCGCGGTAGAAGCCGCGCTTGCCAAAGCCAAAGTACGAGTTGGATGCGCGGTCGAGAGCGCGGCCCTTGTGGGCGCGTGCGGGGTCGAGCGCGGCGCTGTTGGACGGCGGGGACGAGTACGCGAGGCCGTGGAGGCGATGCGGGCGGCCCTGGAGACGCTGCGATCCGGGCTTGACAAACTCGCTCGAGATGAGCTTGTTCTGAAAATCGGCAGAGTCCGTCTCGCGCGTGTTGCCCTTTGTCGCGGCGTGCGTGAGCGTCGCCTGGTCGGCGGGGGCGTCGGCCGCGCGCCCGCCCTCGGCGTACAGCTCCTCGCGGAGCTGATCACGGTTCTTACGGACGTGCGTGAGGTAGCGCTGGAAGGCGGCCTCGGTCATGGACTCAACGTTGGGCAGCATCTGCTTGACTGCCGCGGGCTCGGGCAGCTCCTCGGCGTACCCAAAGTCCATGCTCATCGATGCGCGCGAGACGTGCTTGGACGGCGTGTCCCACGGAATCGAGCCGTCGCCCCACATGCTCATAAACCGCGCCTCCTTCTCCGCCGACGACCACGTCGCGCCCACGCCCATCGCAGAGTCGAGCTCCCCGACACGAATGTACTTTGCGCCCTTGTGGCGGTGGACGGGCGACTTGAGGCCCCAGTCGCCAATCTTCTCCGACCGCGGCGTTGCGGCGTACACGCGCGTAATCACCGGGTCGTGCGCAATGAACGCTGAGCGCTTCAGAAGTGCCGGAAAGTTGGACTTGGACATCGTGGCGGAGGTGGAAAAGGTGAATGGAGGAGGGGAAAAAGAGCGGTCTGGGTGCTGGTCGGTCGCTACCGCCAGTCGCTGATCGCTAGTCGCTAGTCGTGTCCCGCGCGTTCGGCCCTTGGGATGCCTGGGGTGTGTAGTGTTGCGAGACGAGTGTCGCAGAGGTGGTTTTGAGCAAGCAATGTTCTCAATGTCCCGATGTCCGAGATGTTCGTCGTTGCCGACTTTTGCCCAGTGTTGCGAAGATCCAGGACCCGTGAGCTCTGGACGAGATCTATACAAGATGGGATAAATGAGAAAAAAATAGGGGTCGAAAATAATAATTCCACCAGTCTCTCGCACCAGCGAAACCTGCCCTGCACGGGCCGCGGCACACTCCCCTCCCGCTGGCGGTATAAAAAGTTTGCCCCTCCACCATTCCCGCCTTTCTTCCACAAAACCTATCGCGACTCAAATTCCTCTCTGGCGTTGAGCTCCCTTCGGGCTCGTCCCGCTGTGTGCAGCTGCCACCGTCGGGTGAGGCCAGACAAGACGCGTTGAGCAAGCTCGGCTACTCGATTAAAACAACTGGGATGAGGGCAACCTATGACTCCGAGTCACCTATGAGAAGCTACATCTTCGATTATCTAGATGTACTGTTGAACACGACACGATGAGCGGCGCTGGTGATGGGGGTGCAGGAGGCGGTGGAGGGTTGCTGAGCGGGGAGACGGATACTCATACCTGTTTACTGGCCACTGGCGCTTTGTGCGCATGTGCACAGGCTACAAACACTCGTCGTGAACGCAACACAAAACTGAGCACAGGCCTTTGCGAAGCTTCGATGCTATACACCAGCACCAACCACCAAGCAATATCAGAAGAGCCGCAACTACACCTAGCGCAAGAGCAACAAGATAACATAACTAGAGATGAACACTAAATATCCTTACTAAAATCCCCGAAATATCCTACACTCTTTTAAGCCGAGGGCTCGTAACCCTTGGGGTTCTTGGTCTGGAAGTTCCAGAGGTCGCGGCACATTTCCGGGAGGGCGCGAGTGGCGAGGAAGCCCAGCTCCTTCTCGGCCAGTGCGGGGTTGGCCGTGAGGTCCGGCACGTCACCGAGTCTGGCGGGTCAGCATGATCCCTTCCACACCACGAAACACTCTACTCACCGCCGGCCAACAATCTTGTACTGGTAGTCAAAGCCGGTGGCCTTGCGCATCGCTTCGATCATGGTGAGGACGGACTGGCCGGCCCCGCGGCCGAGGTTGAAGGCGCGGTACATGCCGTCCTTGACGGGGTCGCAGTTGGCGAAGATGGTGTCCTTTTCAATGGCGTCCAGCGCGAGGACGTGGCCGCCAGCGAGGTCCATGATGTGCAGGTAGTCGCGGACGCAGGTGCCGTCGGGAGTGCCGGGGTAGTCGTTGCCGAACACCTCGAGGGCGGACTTCTCGCGGCCAACCGCCATCTGCGCGAGCAGAGGAAGCAGGTTTCCAGGCTTGCCGCGGGGCTCCTCGCCGAGCTTGCCGGACGGGTGCGCGCCGGCGGGGCTGGAATGAGTATGTAGGTCGCGATGGGTATGGCATAACATCCGAACTCACTTGAAATACCGCACGGAGACGGCCTTGAGCGGCTCCTTGCGCTCGTGGGTGCCAGAACGGCAGACATCCATGAGGATGTTCTCAACCATGGCCTTGGTGCGGCCGTACGCAGACTCGGGCTGGAGGGGCGAGGTCTCGGGGATGGGGATCGTCTTGGGCGTGCCGTACACGGTCGCCGACGAGGAGAAGACAAAGTTGTTGCAGCCATACTTGGCCATCACCTCGAGGAGCGAGACGGTGCCGGCGACGTTGGTGCGGTAGTACGAGACGGGCATCTCTCCCGACTCGCCGACCGCCTTGAGCGCCGCCAGGTGGACGACACCCCAGATGCCACCCTCGCTGGCGTACTGGGCAAACACGGCGTCAACCTCCGCGGGGTTGCGGAGGTCGGCCTTGACGAATACGGCCTGGGGCGCGTCGGCGCTGTTGTCAGCGGGGATCTATGCGGAACACAGATGGAGCAGCTAGAGCAGGTGCTCCTTGCGGAAGATGCATCTGGGGCAAACAGCCGCGGCAGACCAACTCACCCCATTTCATCGCGAGCAATTTCGTTGCAGCGCTTGTAGGCCTCAGGGAACGCATTGTGGCAGTTGTCGATGATGATCGGGAGGTAGCGGTTCGAGAGGAGGAGACAGAGCACAACGTGCGAGCCTATGTATCCGAGGCCGCCGGTGACCAGGATGCGCTGCGGTGAGCGAGAGCCGGGGGCGAAGTACATACCTTGCGCTGGGACTGGATGGACATGGTGGTGATGGGGGTGAGATGGAAGAGCCGGTGTGGCAACTAGTGATCTGGATCTAGCTGGATCGCACTTTTGTTGTGATCTCAGAAATTTCTAGGATATCCGTCGGGCAGGGCCGGTGATAGGAGCGGGGGATGTGAGACGAGGGGCTTGTGCTGGCGCGCTGGACCTGAGAGGGGTGAGGCTGGGGGGGGATGGTGGCGCTGCGCATCGCTGCGTCTCGGCCTCGTCTTTTTTATACTGCTCCGACTGTATGCACGATTGCATTGTTCTGGGGATGGTTTCGCCGGCCTCGGCGTGTTGCTAGCTGCTCCGGATGACGAGCATGTCGAGATTGACGATGTGGGGCTGTAACATTCCCGTTCGCGTCAGCCAAAGACGGGAATCTTGATCTGAGCCAGCTGATCTGTTTGCAAATGAGGTTGAATATTGAATACACAGCGCGTGCCTCGCCATTCGGGCCAGGTGCTATAGTGCGCAACCTGCTGCCTCCCTAGTGCCTGCTTATCAGCGCGGATCATCAGTGGGTGACGGAGGCTACGGCCTGATCGGCGCGAGCGGCGTGCACTCCGGGCTCTCGGTACCTCTGCCCTCTGGCCGTCTGGGCACTCCGTCCACAGCCGGCCGAGCTCGGCCCAGCACGGCCAACAACAGTCTCAGGCACGGACAGATCCAAAAATTCCCGTTCACAGGCTGTTACATAATCACATTATTCCCGTTCGCTGTCCAGGGATCCAGGGAGCAATGATGTGGTTTCAGCTTGGTGCGATTGGACAAGATGACTCGACGAATAGCAGGCCTATGAGAGGTGGAACAACCATGAAATATAATTCCTGCGCCTAATCAGTAATCATTTATTTTGGCATTTTGCGCTGCTGGAATTTGCAGACTGCTTGGTGGTGGAAATTTTGCTTCCGTGTATGACTCTTTTTCTCTTTTTTCCCTATTGTATGGATGATAATTTCCTCACTCTCTATTGTCGTGGCTGAAGGCAGGCAGCAGACAGGCAGCAGGCAAACGACGTGCGCGGATGGTCGAGCGAGCAGGAAGATGCAATGCACATTGAGCACTGAACATTGAGCATTGAGCATCGAGCATCGAGTATCGAGCAGACATATCGCGCATTTGGGATCGAGATCTCTTGCATCGACCACCACCCCTCTAAAAGTCGCCTGCACGCCGCGACATTTCATCCATACCCCCTCATCGTCACTCTCGTGCCGACTAGACCCTCGACCCTTCTCCCACCACCCCGTCCTTCGCCACCATGTCCGACAAGCTGACCCGTATTGCCATCGTCTCGGACGACAAGGTGAGTGGCGATTGTGTATAGAAGCTATGGCTACACGCGAGAACATAGCTAACATCGCAGTGCAAGCCCAAGAAATGGTACGCGTGTTTTTGTGCTCTCCATCGCGATCCCTCCACTGACCCCTAGTCGCCAGGAATGCAAGCGCTCGTGCCCCGTCGTCAAGATGGGCAAGCTGTGTATTGAGGTGACACCGTCGGACAAGAAGGCGTTCATCTCGGAGGAGCTGTGTATTGGATGTGGTATTTGTGTGAAGAAGTGCCCCTTCGAGGCCATCACCATTCTCAACCTTCCCACCAATCTCGAGTCCCACGTTACCCACCGTTACGCCGCAAACGCGTTCAAGCTCCACCGTCTCCCGACCCCGCGTCCCGGCCAGGTCCTTGGTCTTGTTGGCACGAACGGTATTGGAAAGTCGACGGCGCTCAAGGTGCTGTCCGGCAAGCTCAAGCCCAACCTTGGTCGCTTCGACAACCCGCCCGAGTGGACTGACATTATCCGCTACTTCCGTGGCTCTGACCTGCAAAACTTCTTCACCCGTGTTCTCGAGGACGACATCAAGGCCGTCACCAAGCCCCAGTATGTCGACCAGATCCCCCGCTCCATCAAGGTTCCCAACATGACCGTCGGCAAGATGTTCGACCGCCAGACCGAGATGGACAACCGCACGCAGCTCGAGGAGGACCTTGAGCTCGCTCATCTCCAGGACCGTGAGGTCTCGCAGCTCTCGGGTGGTGAGCTCCAGCGTTTCGCCATTGCTATTGCCGCGGTCCGCAAGGCCGACGTCTACATGTTCGACGAGCCCTCGTCGTATCTCGATATCCGCCAGCGTCTCTCCGCTGCCCGTGTCATTCGCGGTCTCGTCACGGCCACAAACTACGTCATTGTCGTCGAGCACGACTTGTCCACCCTTGACTACCTCTCCGACTTTATCTGTGTCTTCTACGGTGTCCCCGGTACCTACGGTGTCGTTACTCTGCCGTACGGTGTTCGTGAGGGTATCAACGTCTTCCTCGACGGCATGATCCCCACCGAGAACCTCCGTTTTCGTGACGAGTCCCTTACTTTCCGCATCGCCGAGACTGTCGACGATGTACTTGCCCCCAAGACCCAGACCGTCCAGTACCCCGCCATGTCCAAGACGCTTGGTGGCTTCCACCTCCAGGTCGAGTCTGGTGACTTCTCCGACTCGGAAATCATCGTTCTTCTCGGAGAGAACGGTATGGGCAAGACGACTCTTGTCAAGCTTCTCGGTGGCAAGCTTGAGCCGGACAACGAGAAGGAGAAGATTGAGCTGCGTGTGTCGATGAAGCCCCAGACGAGTGAGTTTATGTTTGCGCTGGATGTGAGGGATTCTCGCTTCCTTTGCTTTTTTTTTTCCGCCCGTTATTTCCCCGCTGACCCCAGTCTCCCCCAAGTTCCCCGGCACTGTGCGCATGCTGCTCCTGAAGCGTATCAAGGCCATGTTCATGCACCCGCAGTTCAACGCCGACGTTGTCAAGCCCATGAACCTTGAGCCCTTGATGGACCAGGAGGTGCAGACTCTGTCCGGTGGTGAGCTGCAGCGTGTGGCCATCGCCCTCGTGCTTGGTGTTCCCGCCGACGTTCTCCTTATCGACGAGCCGTCCGCCTACCTCGACTCGGAGCAGCGTATCCACGCCTCCAAGGTCATCAAGAAGTTTGTCATGTCGTCGAAACGCACCGCCTTCATCGTCGAGCACGACTTTATCATGGCTACCTACCTCGCCGACCGTGTTATCGTGTTCGACGGCCAGCCGGGTAAGGAGGCTGTCGCGCGCAAGCCCGAGGGTCTCCTCAGTGGTTTCAACCGGTTCCTGCAGAGCCTCGGTGTCACGTGAGTTGGAAGCTGCGTTGCGCCAAGAAGAACCTCACTGACGTCCAGTTTCCGTCGCGACCCCAACTCGTTCCGTCCGCGTGTCAACAAGCTTAACTCGCAGTTGGATAAAGAGCAGAAGGCGAGCGGCTCATACTTCTTCGTCGAGTAAGCGACGACGGAAGCAGACGACGCAGTATGTGCGGCACCCACGGCGCCGGTGGCGGCAGCGAGTGACGCGCAGTGTAGGATGCACAGGTGCAGGGAGTGACGGTAATGAGTAATGCAGGCGGCGACGGTGATGAGCTCCCGCCATCCGCCGGGCGCCGGACCTCCTTTGGCTAGCCTGAGCGCCGGCATCCAGCAGTATAGACGGCATGCATTTGTGATTCAGCTAGCGGACATGGTAGATGTGGTAAATGTACTGGCGGTGGCATGTGCGCGGCTTAACCACTTCTCGGCGCCCGGACATTTGAGTCAATAAGGATGCCCCATCAACTAAGACGACGTTGTGCACGTAGCGTCGTCGTGTCGAGGACGTCGAACGTCGAATGTCCACATCACATACCACGTCGACTCCATCACGCCGCACATCAATGCCTGCGATCGGCGCCTCGGCCCCGACTTCGTCTTGGGGTATGGGGAACCGGTGTCGAATAGATCCACGATGACCAAGGGCCAAGAGGCCAAGAGTCGACCATTGACAACTCGACGCGCGTCGACGAGATATATAGATCGGATGACTGGGGAACAGACGAAGAAGATTCTCACCAGCTCGTTTGTTGTCTAAAAGAGTAGCACTCCTGTTCCTGAAGCTGGAATCTGGTCGGCAAACACGGAATAGCACGATTATCGCTAGCGGGGTGCCATGCCCGCAGCCCGCAGCCCGCAGCCCGCAGCGCTCAGCGAACGAAGCCCGCCGAGAGCCTCCGAGATCCGTGGAATGCATGGAATGCTTGTGCACTGCCCATGTGGCCTTGTGGCGCGAGTGGCGCGGGCCGCGTCAACCTTGCTGACGCTGACGGTGCGAGTGGAGCAACTGGTGAGCTGGTGACGAGCGAGATGGATGGATGGAGATCGTGTGATCTTTCGGCGACCGTCGTGCATCGTGACTTTCTTACTCTCGAGATAATAATGCACTGGCCAGACGCCAGCGATCCAGTCAGCTATACGTGTACATTATACATCCAAAAGTCTTGGCGGATGATGATCTCCTCGGTGCGATTGATCTGCAGTCGTGTATCAGTACGCCCCGCGTGCCGAGAGGTGACTGTACATGACCGTGTGCCATTCTATTGATCCATTGATTGATCTTCTGCGCTCTATTTCAGTCTCCCACCACCGGGTCCGGGACCGAAAGCATGCCCCAAGGCCCCAAAGCATGCCTCAATTGTCTGCCATGCACCAAGCACCGCCCGGCGTCGCACCGATCAGGTGTGTACCGCGCGGTCGCCGTGGGATCGCGTGCAAGTGGGCTGGTGCAGCGGTACGCGCGGTGTCTCAGGAGACCGAAAGGGAAGGCCGCGAGTCCAGTCAACTCGAGAGTCGGATCCGAGATCCAGTCGTGCTGTGGAGTAACCTTGGGGCCCGCGTTTTCGATCGGGAGGAGAGCCCTTCCTATATCAACCACTGCGCAAACTACCTTTGTTTATCACATGCATCAGTCGGTCTCCCTTCTCAATCTCCCAACACTTTTGGTACTTCTTCGCCACTTGCAACGCACGATACAAGAAATTGCACCCTGCTGTCCACACTTTGTTTCTTGTCGCAAGTCGCGAGCTCCGAGTCTCTCTCTCTCTCTTTTTTCCGACTCGACCACGAGACGGCCGGCCACTTGTGTCTCGTTGTCTAGTTACCCCGCACAGGACGGCACACCCCTTTTGTTTTGTGCACTTGTGACCCTGTAGACGCGGCCATTTGGTCACTTACCGAACGCCACACACGGTTCCCATCTCGATTCCCTATTTCGTCCGGGGGGTTACCGAGTGGCTCCCGATTCCACGCAAACATCTACCTGCCCACGGCAGACCCGCCTCCGAGGAACGACTCGGCATTCCCGGTGACCACAAACAATTCTTGGCAGCGGACATCGTGCAATCAAAAGCAAGTTGACCTGCTAGCTGCAAAGAGCTTGCTGCTTGTTTCGTGTTGACTGCCGAGGCGATTGCGTCTGCGTGCCTCTCGGACAACTACGGTCCAAATAATCAGCAATAAGCTTGTCACAGCAGGCTGCAATCAAGAGGACGGAAATATCAGTCTCCACACCATCACTCATCCTCCATCCTCCGACCTGCTCTTCGCATTCCGTTTTTCTGTGCTTATCGGCTTTGATCCGTGCACGATCATTCGATCCGTAGCGCCCGGATCTACTTGCATTTCGCTTTAGAGCGCTGTGTTCCTGTGGCCCCTTGTCAAGAATCTGCCCCTCAGCAGGCCGCCCACCAAGTCGCTGTCCCTGTTCCCCACCACTGCGTCCCCGTCGGCCACAGCCACCTTGACCCACCTGACCGCGCTCAGACTCACGGCGGCCGTACTACCCCCACCTTGCAACAAAAGTCCAGCCCGCCAGCACGATCCAGGTTTGATCGACTTGGCGTCTTGATCTGATTGCTCGCTCGTTGCCGCTGTTGCTCTTGCAGCTGCCCATATCATCAGGCCTCATTGTTGCATTCTTTCCATTCACATTCCGACCCACTTCACCCAGACACGCTCCTTACTCTTCGCCGCCGTGTCTCCCAACACGCCCTTCCTTTAATTTCACTCCCCCCTTCCCCTCCGCTCGCCCATTCCCTCCCCTCTGAACCCCGCCACTCCCTCCACCTCCACCATGTCCGCACTGGGCTCCGCCCCCGGAGCGGCCGGAGCTCCCGTGCCTGGCCCCGCACCACTCCCGGCGCTCGCGAGTGAGACCGAGGCGCAAGCCGCCGAGATCGTCGAGGAGAACATTATCGACGAGAAGACTGAGCAGCAGCGCATCGAGCGCCAAAAGTCCGACGAGCTGAACGGTTTCTCCACTTCTGACAAGGCGTCCGAGCTGCATGTCGAGAACAGAGAGAACCAGAAGGAGGGTCTGCCCTCCTCGGCGCACACACTCGCTCCGTCGGGAAGTGGCGACGCCGAGAAGCGTAGTGTGCGCTCCAGCGTCGCCGGCAAAGACGACCGGATCCCGACCCCTCGTGCTGCCACTCCCGTTGCGCCAAAGAAGAAGGGCCTGTTCAGCAAGAAGAAGAAGCCCGAGGGCGAGGAGGAGGACGCAACCGACCTCATCAAGCCCGTCCCCATCACCAAGCTGTTCCGCTACGCAACCAAGTTTGAGATGATGATCAACTTTGTCGGCATCCTCCTCGCCATCGCGTCCGGTGCCGCCGCTCCTCTCATGACGCTCATCTTTGGCCGTCTGTCGAATACATTCACCGGTGAGCTCCGGCGCTGACCCGATGTAGCTGCGGATCTTTGCCCTGCTGACGCCAGAATTCCAAAAGGTTGTGATTGTCAGCGAGAATCTCGAATATGGAGAGACAATTCTTGGCCGCCCGGTGTCCGCCGATGAAGTCGCGGGGTTGCTGGCCGGAGCAAAGAAGATGATCAAGAAGGAAGCCGGCGACGATGCTCTTTATCTCATGGCGTGAGTTCTGGTCCACTCGTAAGAAACTCACTCGCAGTATCGGTCTTGGCATGGCCGTCTGTATCTACGGCTACATGGTCATCTGGAACTGGACCTCGGAACGCCAGGGACGTCGTATCCGTCAACTGTATCTCCAGGCCGTCATGCGTCAAGAGGTGAGTGAAAGCTACCTGGATTCTACTCACACCAGATTGCCTACTTTGATGACCTCGGTGCTGGTGAAGTCGCGACGCGTATTCAGACAGACTGCCACCTCGTTCAGCAGGGTCTTAGCGAAAAGGTGCCAATTGCCCTGTCCTTCCTGGCGACGTTTGTCACTGGTTTCGTCCTGGCGTACATCCGCTTGCCCAAGCTCGCTGGGGCCATGACGGCTATCCTGCCGGTCATCATGATCTGTGGCGGTATCATGGGCTTCGCCATGTCCAAGTTTACGACAAAGTCGCTGCAATTCGTCTCGCGCGGCGGTACTATCGCCGAGGAGGTCATTTCGTCGATCCGTACGGTCAAAGCCTTTGCCACTGCGAAGCTGCTTGGCCACAACTATGACAAGAATGTCAGCCTTAGCCGCAACGCGGGCATCAAGGGCGCCATGATTGAGGGCAGTGGTTTGGCCGTCATGTGTAGGTGTCCAGTTGGAGAGTGTCGCTCACGCCAGTCTTCGCCATCTACTCTGCCTATGCTCTCGCGTTCTTCTACGGTGGTATCCTCGTGTACAATGGCGAGGCGAACGTTGGCCAGGTTATCAACGGTAGGTCTGTGTTTTGGAGATCCTGCTCACCCCAGCGTTCATGTCCGTCCTCATCGGTTCCTTCTCTATGGCCATGGTCGCGCCTGAGATCCAGACTGTCACCAAGGCCCAGGCCGCCGCTGCCAAGCTCTTCGAGACCATTGACCGTGTCCCTGCCATCGACTCGTCTGACCCCGGGGGTGAGAAGCCTGCCGACGTTATTGGTACCATTGCGTTCGAGGACGTCAAGTTCCACTACCCCTCGCGTCCTAACATTCCCATTCTCAAGGGTCTGACCACGACGTTCGAGGAAGGCAAGACGTGTGCTCTTGTCGGTGCTTCCGGTTCCGGCAAGTCGACCGTTATACAGCTCATCGAACGTTTCTACGACCCCGCAGCTGGTGCTGTCAAGCTCGACGGCCGCGATGTTCGCTCTTTGAACCTGACCTGGTACCGCCAGCAGATTGGTCTCGTGTCGCAGGAGCCAGTGCTGTTTGCGACCACTGTGCGCGGTAACGTTGAGCACGGTCTTATTGGCTCCAAGTGGGAGACCGCCCCTGATGAGGAGCGTTTCGAGCTCGTCAAGAAGGCATGTGTCGCTGCCAACGCGGACGGTTTCATCTCAAAGCTTCCCGAGGGATACGACACTATTGTCGGTGAACGTGGGATGTTGCTGTCTGGTGGCCAGAAGCAGCGTGTTGCTATTGCCCGTGCGATTGTTTCAGACCCCAAGATCCTCCTCCTTGACGAAGCCACTTCCGCTCTCGACGGTCTCTCCGAGCGTGTCGTCCAGAATGCTCTTGACAAGGCTGCCATCGGCCGTACCACTATTGTCGTCGCGCACCGCCTTGCCACGATCAGGGACGCGGACAAGATTCTGGTTATGGGCGACGGTGAGATTCTCGAGCAAGGCACACACGAGTCGCTCCTTGCCATCCCCGACGGCGCGTACGCCCAGCTTGTCGCCAACCAGAAGCTCTCCCAGACTGCTGCCGAGAAGGCCTCGGCCGACGTCGACGTAGACTCGGACGAGGAGGAGGACGTTGACGCTGTTCCTGGCTCGCCTGTCAAGGAGAAGATTGGTCTCAGCCTCCAGCGTTCGGTCACCGGTCGTTCCGTCGCCTCGGCCATGCTCGACCAGCAGCGCCTCCGCCGTGAGGAAGCTGCTGCCGCCGAAGCCAAGATTCCCTTCTCACGCCTCTTTATCCGTCTCATCAAACTTAACAGCGCTCACTGGAAGTGGTACACTCTCGGTACTATCGGCGCCGTCTGCTCGGGTATGATCTACCCTGCGCTTGCCATCCTCTTCGGCAAGGCTATGGGTGACTTTGCCCTCCCTGGTCCCCAGCTTAAGGACGCTCTTCGCCACAAAGCTCTGTGGTACTTCATTGTCTCCATCATTGCCGCCATTGCCATCTGGTTCCAGCAGGCCGGCTTTTCCCGCACCGGCTGGGAGCTCATCACACGTCTGCGCCGCCTCGCTTTCCGCGCCGTCATGCGCCACGATGTCGAGTGGTTCGATGAGGATGAGAACGCCACTGGCGCCGTCACCTCCAGTCTTTCGGACCACCCGCAGAAGGTGCAGGGCCTGTTCGGTGTCACTCTCGGCTCCATCATCCAGTCGATCGCGACCCTCCTCGGCGGTTGCATCATCGGTCTCTGCTACGCACCCCTGCTTGCTCTCGTCGGAATCGCGTGTATTCCGCTCGTCGTCTCGAGTGGTTACATTCGTCTCCGTGTCGTGGTGTTGAAGGAGCAGAAGGTGAAGAAGTGGTACTCTGCTAGTGCCCAGATGGCTTCGGAGGCGACTGGTGCTGTGCGCACTGTTGCGTCGCTCACTCGTGAAAAGGATATTGACCGGCTGTACTCCCAGTCGCTCCAGACGCCCTTCAACATTTCGATAAAGACGGCGTACACCAGTCAGGCACTCTACGCTGTGTCGCAGGGCATTGCCATGCTTGCCATGGCGCTGGTGTTCTATGTCGGTGCCCTCTGGATCTCCGAGCAGCGTTACGACTCGGCCACCTTCTTCACGGCCCTCACCGCTACTCTCTTCGCTTCCATGCAGGCCGGTAAGTCGAAGCGATTCCTGCCGTTGAGGTTATGCACTGACAGCAGGCAATGTGTTCATGTTCGTCCCCGACGCGTCGTCCGCCAACTCTGGTGCCCGCTCGCTCTTCAAGCTGCTGGACTACGAGCCCGAGATTGATGACGATTCTACAGACGGCATTGTCCTCGACCCCGCGCAGGTCAAGGGCCACCTGCGCCTCGAGAACATCCACTTCCGTTACCCGTCGCGCCCTGGTGTCCGTGTCCTTCGCAAGCTGTCGATTGAGGTGCCGCCTGGCAAGTACGTTGCGCTTGTGGGTCCGTCCGGCTGCGGCAAGTCGACCACTATCCAGCTGCTCGAGCGGTTCTACGACCCGCAAGCCGGTTCGGTCTCGATGGACGGTGTGGACATCCGTGAGATCAACCTCGCCAGCTACCGCTCCTTCTTTGCGCTCGTCTCTCAGGAGCCGACGCTCTACGCCGGCACGATCCGCTTTAACATCCTTCTCGGTGCCGCTAAGCCCATGGAGGAGGTGACCGAGGAGGAGCTTGTGCAGGCTTGCAAGGACGCGAACATCTACGACTTCATCTCGTCGCTTCCTGACGGCTTTGAGACCGAGGTCGGTGGCAAGGGCTCGCAGCTCTCCGGCGGTCAGAAGCAGCGTATCGCGATCGCCCGTGCGCTCATCCGTGACCCAAAGATCCTCCTTCTGGACGAAGCCACCGCCGCCCTCGACTCGACATCCGAGCGTGTCGTGCAAGCGGCACTCGACAATGCGTCCAAGGGTCGTTCCGTAGTAGCGATCGCCCACCGTCTCTCGACGATCCAAAACGCCGACATGATCTACTTTGTGTCCGAGGGTGCGGTGATTGAGCGCGGAACGCATGCCGAGCTCATTGCAAAAGGTGGTGCTTATGTGAGTTAAAACCGCCAGGCCGGAGCTGACCTTGCAGTTCGAGCTTGTCCAGATGCAGAATCTCAGTGCTCGTCAGTAGATGCCCGTTTCATATCTCATACCATAATGCCCATATTGTTAAGAATCGTGTTCATAGTCATCGTCATAGTTGCCCTGGAGTCTGCCGATGCAATCAGGTGTGCCCAGACCAAAGGACATGTGGGTCAGGTGGATTTGAACGTCGGACTTACCGCACACGCAGATTAGAGTTGACGCGCAGGATCCAGGGGATGATCGATATCTTCTCGACGCGCGCGGATCGATGGAGAAGGCAGCGTGACGCGTCACGCGTCGAATGCAAGCGTCAGAGTTAGGAGCAAGGGGCCGTGATGCCAAGGGTGCAGGGACGGGGCAAGGAGTGAATTGATAATGTATCGACCCACGATCGCTGAATTGTATCACTACGGTAGAGTGTATCGGACAACCAAGTCCGTCGGAGCCTGACGACCGGGCAGAACCTCGCATGATAGATGATAGAGTTTGGCTGGAATCGGGCGACGTGGCGCAGCTGAAACGGGGTACCGCGGTCCTAATTCGCGAGCGAGAGTGCAATCTTCTCCTCCACGAGTGTCAAACTCCGCTTGCGCAGCGAGCGAAACGATGGACTATCGGGGGTGGATGAGTGCGGACCGCACAGTGCAGAATATAGCCCTGGTGAACATGGACATCCTCGAATCCTCAATGCATCAACCGCATCAGCCGTCGGGTCCGACTAAATATCATGACTCCGCCGATCCGCCAGGGTGTACGCAGGGTCCCACCCCTCCAACCCCCTTGATCCCTTGCGGGCAGCCGTCACGTGCCCCGCTCGGACCTCGATCGGCTGGCGCTAGGGATAGCTTCCGAGCAGGGCGCGCGGGTGTCTGGGCCTGCGAAAGTGGAGTCCCTCGAGGTTCGGGGGGGGGGGGATTGGCGCTCGGGCCGGGGGGGG